>CAEGAD010002227.1:0-78621 GCA_903067055.1 Poeciliopsis paucimaculata | reverse complement strand
AACGCAACACAATGCAACGCAACACAATGCAACGCATCACAATGCAACGCAACACAATGCAACGCAACACAATGCAATGCAACACAACATAACACAACGCAATGCAACACAATGCAACGCAACACAATGCAACGCAACACAATGCAACATAACAGAACACAACGCAATGCAACACAATGCAACGCAACACAACATAACATAACACAACGCAATGCAACGCAACACAACGCAATGCAACACAATGCAACGCAACACAACATAACATAACACAACGCAATGCAACGCAACACAATGCAACACAACACAATGCAACGCAACACAATGCGACAGAACGCAACGCAACACAATGCAACGCAACACAATGCAACACAACACAATGCAATGCAACACAACACAATGCAACGCAACACAATGCAACGCAACACAATGCAATGCAACACAACGCAACGCAACACAACACACACTGCAACGCAACACAACGCAACACAACAGAACACACACTGCAACGCAACACAACGCAACGCAATGCAACGCAACGCAATGCATCACAACACAACACACACTGCAACGCAACACAACGCAACGCAACACAACACACAACGCAACACAACATAACACAACATAACAATGCAACACAATGCAACACAATGCAACGCAACACAACACAATGCAATGCAATGCAACACAATGCAACACAACATAACACAACACAATGCAACACAACACAATGCAGCACAACACAACATAACACAACACAATGCAACACAACACAATGCAACACAACACAATGCAACACAACACAATGCAATGCAATGCAACACAATGCAACAAAACACAACACAATGCAACGCAACGCAATGCAACTCAATGCAACGCAACACAACACACAACACAACACTCAACGCAACACAACGTAACACAACAGAACACAATGCAACGCAACGCAACACAACACGCAATGCAACGCAACACAACGTAACACAACAGAACACACACTGCAACGCAACACAATGCAACGCAACACAATGCAACGCAACGCAATGCAACGCAACGCAATGCAACGCAACGCAATGCAACGCAACGCAACATAACGCAACACAACACACAACGCAACGCAACACAACGTAACACGACATAACACAATGCAACGCAACACAATGCAACGCAACGCAATGCAATACAACACAACACACACTGCAACGCAACGCAACGCAACACAACACACAACGCAACGCAACACAACGTAACACAACAGAACACACACTGCAACGCAACACAATGCAACACAATGCAACGCAACGCAACACAATGCAACGCAACACAACATAACGCAACGCAATGCAACACAACAGAACACAATGCAACGCAATTCAATGCAACACAACACAATGCAACACAACGAAACAAAACCAACACAACACAACATCACTTCTCTGAGAAGACAAACACGGCCAGAAGCACAGAATAAATAGCATGATGATGAGTGTGGGACTGCAACACAACGTAACACAACGCAACGCAACACAACCAACACAATGCAACGTAACACAACACGCAAGGCAACGCAACACAACGTAACACAACGCAATGCAACACAACACAATGCAACACAATGCAACACATACTCCATCATTGAATTACTCAGTAAACCAAATCAAGCAACAAAGGCAACATAATTTTGTTCTATAAAATAATGAATGTTATCAAATATAAAAACTCTTGACTTTTTTTTTCTGCCCTGCAAGAAAGATGAAGATTAACAGCATAATTCATAGCAATCTACCAGATTACACTTTTAAAATTTTACTCCAAAATGTTTTGAATTAAGAAGTTAAGAGATTTTTACCAATATCTGTAGAAATATGATCAATGCAGTCGCAGGCAGTCGGTCCAATCAGAAGCCATTTTGTTTGAAAGCCTTAAAAACAAATCAGACATTTTCTACACAAGTTGCTCTGATGTATAATCATGTGTTGCTTAAGTAATTTAAAAATCAGCTCTTCTCCAATAACTAGCAATCATAAAGGCCACTTGCTTATTATCATTAGCTAAATTACAAGGCAGCGTCCTGAAACGCACCTGCAGCAACTCTTTGACAGGAAAACCCAAAGCAAGCTTTGATAATTTTGACTAATATTTCAAATATGGCTCAGCTTACAGAGTTTTACAGATGAAAGTCTCATGAATGATTCACTTTGGTGGTTTTCATTAAAACCACCATTTGGCCCTTTGCTCCAGGCCACTATTAACAAATAGTCATTAGATGGGCATCATTAGTTATCTCTCTGCTCCACTGTCACACTCTTCTATGCAAGTGGACCACAGTTTTTAAGAGCTGCTAAAATCCCTCTTCTGTTTGATTAACTGTTTGAAAAAGATACAAAAGGTTCATTATCATTCAAAGTCTATTTTCTTGCAGAAAGAGGACATCTTGTCATAATTCCTGGTTGAATAACCATCAGTTTGAGAGAATAAAGTTAAACACCAGATATCGATATGGACACTCAATTAAAGGATAATGAATTTTTTTTTTCTCATTGTTTGACATTAAATCAGATGAAACTTTTCCTATTTAGGTCAGATTGCATTAGCAACATTGTTCCTTTTTGCTAAATGCCAGAATAATAAATAATTTACTTTGTTCAGATGTTGTAAACTCTGGTTTACGTTTCCTCACTTTTTGGTAAAATTACTTTTTAAACATCTTGCTTTGGGTCAAATCATTTTGGTCGACTTTCGCAGTAGTTTGCTACATTTTACAGCATTGAGTTGCTGTCTCAAATCATTTCCATCAACAGGAACCTGCCTGTTACTGTTTCTCTGATTATCAAACATTAAATATTTCAAACCAAAATTCTTCACATTATTTTTAGATTTGAATTCATCACAGTCAGAAACACACAATCAAAAATCTGGCCAGAAATAACCGTTTATTTATTTATACATGAATTTTTTATTATTTCTTCATGGAAACTGTTATGAAGTTGAAATACATATGATCAATAATCAATGATCAATAATACCTGAGATGCTATTGGCTGGCTTTTGCAAAGTAGCCAATCCAGGAGCACCATTAGTTTTCCCTGGCACTGATTGGCTGCGTCTCCAGGTGTAGATATAAAGACTGTAGATATCAGATTCTGTTGAAGAGTTTCTACATTTTGTCTTTGAACCTTTAAAAGATTTGATCATAAACATTTGTAGGTTGTTGAATGTATTTACAGGTTTTAGCTTTCTGGTTTCCTCTCTCCCATGAATAACTAGAATAATTGTTTTAGTAAATCGTTTTTTTAAACGGTTTACTAAAACCACATTATGTAAGAAATGCTCAGGATTAATCATTTTCATCTGATACTCTTAAAATATAGAGATTTATTTTCTCAGAAACTCCTTTACATTGTAGGTATATTCATTTCATTTAAACAGTTTGTCTGAAAACTCAGATAGTTTTATTTAGAGGGTTGTTGTTTTCTCTCTTTATATTTATTATGGTCATTATACACGCAGCAGCATGCTAAGATAAGGTCTGATTGAGTGACCGAGAAATGCTGATAACAGGAGAATTAGGAGTCTTGGTTTTCTCTCTCACCAGGAGAATCAATGGCACCAAGCTGTGAAACACAACAGACCCGTAGCAAAGAGAAGCTGCTAAATGAAACATCTTTCTCCTGCAGTTTTTCACTGAAAACTAGTCCCAGCATCAGGGAACGCATTGAGATTTTACACTGCAGATCGGAAAAAAAACAACCTTCTCCCACTAAAAATACTAAATAAACCAGAAACACTGAAACGGAAGATGGATCTCAGGCTGCTGTATTTGCACTTTAAGAAAATCTGCCTTCCAACGTATAGTCTATTAGGACGCCCCGAGCCATCTGGCAGTAATTTCAATCGAACAGTTTAAAGGCCTTGGTGAGAGTTGAAGACGGAAAAGAAAAGAAATATTTCCTGGCTTCTCCAGCAGCAAGCTGGCTGCTGTTTGCTCATTAAACTCTAGATTTTATGGTCACCATGTTCATATCTGAACCTTCTCAACATTATTGAATGCATTTATTATAATTATGTTCAATATTTAAACTTCTGCTTTGGTTCAGCACAGAATGCGTTCTCTGTCCAGGACTTGGTTTTCTAAACAGGACTGAAGACATTAAGACACTTCATCAAATATTTTGTTCCTCATCAAAAGATGTTCACATTTTTCAACATTTATTTTGTATATACATCTCTTAAAATGGTATTTGAATCCATTTAAACAGTAAAACCACTTTGTTTTACTTGCTAAACTAATGTTTTCAGCCGAGATACATTTTAAAACTCCAACCTTGTAGCTAATCTAATCCACTTTGGGTGAAAGCTTCTTGTGGCTGTTTAATCTCAGACAATAATCTGAAGAACGTTTTCCTCCCTCCTCAGCTGTGGATGCTGATCTTGGTGTGAGAGAGAGAGCAGTAAATGTGAATAAGGTGGTGGGTAGACAGAATCTGCAGACATTTCCAGTTTCTTCTTGGTGGATTTTATTCACAGACATGTTCATTTCTTCTAGTTGTCAAAATCTCCCTGGATTTTTTTCTGGACTGAAACACTTGAAACTCCATCAACATAAAAAAAAGTTTAAACTATATTCAACCTAAAGAAGAAAAGGAATGAGATTGTTAATCTGATCATTTCTCTGCAAAGCTGAAAATACAAAACAAATTTTACTTTAAACGGATTAATAACTGCAGAAAGAAAACCCTTCATTTGGTTTGACCCGGTGATGTCATCAGTGATGTCATGAGCCTATACAAACAGGAAGTGCTTGACCTGTCCGTCCCACACACACACACACACACACACACACATCATGGGTGTTGGATCTGAACAAAGGAACAAGCAATGGTGAGTTTAACAGAAATAATTTTAACAGAATGATTTGATGTTTTTACTCTAAAAACAGAAACTGTGACTCAATGCTAACACAAACTAGCGTAGCATGTGAAGCAATAACCATAAATTAAGATGCAGTATGTAGTTTTTATGAATCTGTTTTTTAAACAGAACTACATACAACTGATCCAGAGGAACTTCTTACCATTTTTGCTCCATCATTCATCCCTCCTGTTTCAGCCTCACTTTGTTTATTGATTGACTGATTAACTGCTCTGTTACAGAAAAAATATATAATTGTTGATAATGTTGAAATAAAAATGGAGATGACCTTTAGGGTAAAACAGAAATGTAAAACAAACAGAATGATTAGAGGAAAAGTTGCTTGCATTAATGTTAATTTTATTGAACCAATAAAAACAGAAACCTGACAGGAATCTTTTATTTATAATAAAACATTGTAATAGGATCATTCAGTTTGAAAAAAAAATAGCTTATTGAAAAAAAATATTTTTACCCTTTTTAGTATTCAGTGGGAAAATCTTTAATAACTTTAAAGCTGAGCAGCTTTGTGCGTGTTTCTTTTGGACAATTTATCGATCATATCTGACATATTTATCAGATTATGCTCTTTAGGTAAAAGCAGAAACGTTTTTATCTAAAGAGCATAAACCTAAATTCTGCATTTGTGGGTATTAATACAAAAATGAGCCAGCAGAGCACATGTAATGTATATTTGTTGTTTAAGCCACTGACTGTTTGTAAAAGAGCTTAAAATAGTTGATGTGTGCGTGGGTCCTTGTGACTCATTTCCATATCTGTCACTCGACGCTCGGATCAGTCAAAGCACATTTCGGTGCTTAGAGGCAGTGGGTGTTTGGTTCCTGAATGGAAAATAATGCAGGGCTTTTATTAACCACTCTATAGTAAAGTAGTGTAGTTCTGTTCTGCATGTCAGAGTAATTGGTCAAAAAATAAAAGTCTGAACAGCTTTAAACTTTTACCAATTTCTGTCTGTAATATTGAAATGTAAATGAAACGACACTCTGCAATAATTTGGTCAGATTAAGTTTTGTAATTCCCTGAGAAAGGCTCCGTTTCCTCGCGCCACCATTATCTTTATAACCATTACCATCATTAGGTTTCATGTGCAACATTAACACAGCTGTAAACAGACAATTATAAACCTTTAACGTAGTTTGTAAAGTAGTTTAAATTCATATTTCTAGTGTTTGCTGATCAGTGCTGATGAAAAGTGGGCAGAGGAAGTTCCAGATTTCAAATTCAACTGTGATGCTTTTCTGCATCCTGTCAAAGAGAAGGTGGCCTTTCAGCTGGCAGATACTGAAAGACAGCCAACAAATGAAGATGCCCCTCACAAAGGTCATGCTCTGCTTTAGAAAGGACATCAGAGAAACACATCTGACTCCAGTCATGAAGCCACTGGTTTGGGACACTTTTCTTCAGTTTGCACAAGGGTCCTACATTTATTTAGGGCTAAATGCCAGACAGATGAACACTGTGAGTGTTTATGTATGGAGGAACATCAAGATAAATCTTCATGCAGCCTGAATTATGCACTTTGTAGATTCATGGACAGAATTTTTGGAAGAATAAGATGTTTTGCATTTTTTTCTTGAAATTTGATTCTGCAAATGGAACCATGAAATTCATTTTATATCTCACAGGTTTCCCACTCTGGTCCTCAGGAGCCTCTGCATGTTTCTGCTTCACACCTGAAGTAAATGACTCATTTAATAACAGAGTTATGCAGCCTGACGGCTTGCTGAGGAGGTACTGCAACCGTTTGGGTCAGCGGTGCTGCATGGAGCTCGTCTAAAATGGCTGCTGACAACCCGGGCTTGGGCCACTGTCTTGTTTGGACTCCATTATCTGAATCTGGGCGAATATAAAACTCATCTGAAGTGAGTTCACAATAACAGTTATTTAAAATTATCAGCCACAGAGTAGTGTTACATTTAGTTCCTGTGCATTGGTTTGAACTAAATATGACGACCCCATCCAAAGCTGGGAAAAATGAGTTTTATTTTATTTTATTTTGAAAGTATTTTTGGCGTTAGTGAGTTTTGTTGAGCAGTGAGAAATGGATTCAGATGAGGAATCCATTTCTCCTGCCACCACTAAAGTTTAGTTTAACCAACAAAAGTTGATTCAGAGAAATTGAATTCAGTGTTGTGGAGAAAACCTCAGTACTGAATTACTGAGATCAAGGCCAGACTAAAACTCTCAGGGAGTAAAAATGAACCCAGATCAGAAACATTTTTAATCATAATAATGTAGTTTTTGCCTCAAATGTTTAAAGAAAATCTCTTGTGGTTGTAAATCATAGAACTTCTGAGGAGCTGGTTAATCCTCAACTACAGACCAATAAATCTGACGCTGAACAGATTAATGAGACGGCTTTAAAACATCCAGCTAAACATGAGCTGAACCAGAAGAACCTGCAGACTGGGTGAATGGAGGGAGAGGAATAAACTCTGTTCTTCCTTTCTGAGGGTTTTACACTCAGAAAAACATAGTTTGAGAAACAATCCTGAGTCCAGAACATCGTGGAGCGAGACGAGACCAAGATTTACAAAATGTCTGAAGAGGAGAAAGTAAAGCTCCCTAAATCCTTAGAAACAATTTTAAACCAGCATTTGGGGAAACATCTTGAGTTGCTTGGTTGATCAATTTCAGTTCAGGTGTATTTCTTGCTGAAAAATTAAATCTAGTTACGTGTGGTCGCAAATTCATTTTCCGTGTTTGCATCCAACGTCTCAGGCATGCTGGAGGTTAAAATGTAGCTTTCAAAATATATTTTAAAAAAAACAAAGTGATTCAGATGTCAAAACAGCTTTTCACAGGTTGACTTTGAAAATTGTTCTTTTGCTACATTTAGGGTAAAACCAACAGGGCATTACAGAAAAAGAAGGTGAAACTGAATCATTTCTTCACCTGAAACATTTTAATGGGACATAAAAAAGCTGAAGCAGCAGAAATTATTGCATGTAAACATTTAAATATCATTAACATAGAAACAGAATCCATGAATCCAAAGTGAAATCCACGTTGAATAAGAAACTGTGGCTGTATTTCTTTGCAGGCTTGGGTTGGAAACCGATACTTATGGTGATGATAAAAAGTTTGTTTCTCAGTTGTTAAATAAATAATCAGCTTTTTGTATTCAGACATTAGTCTTTGCAAATCTGCCTTGCAGCTCACTTGTACATGTGTGCTTAGCAAACGCTGTTAGTGCTGAGTTTCTGGCTAACTTTGGCCTAGTTTTTCATGTAATCTGTGTCTCTCCTTGCACCCTACACAACATTCCTGACCTCTTTCACTCTGCCGGTCCAATGAGGCCTCATTAAAACCGGTTCTGTGGAAAGGTTACATACAACCTAAGTTTGACTATCAGAGCATGTCATCAAATACGGCCCAGTCCAGACGCCTTCCTTCACCAGGAGCTCCATCACCTCCGTCTCATTTTAATTTACTGCGTTGCTTTTTCTAAAGCTGTAAGATCAAATTTATAAACTGCTGATTTATCATAACTTATGTATTATTCTGTTTTTTGGTTTCTCCCAAAACTAAACAAGAATTAATAATCCTAATGTTTAATATATTAATCTAGTTTCACATGAAAGTATTTGGTAACCATCCAGGAAACATTTTGTTCTAGAGAGTTAATGCAGATATTTTTTGAATAAACTTAAAATAAAAGTTAAATCTGCTTGATCCCTTTTTGGAGACCATAAATCATTTTCCACTCCGTTCAGACATTCACCTTAAATCCAGTTTCATAAGACTAAGAAGAAAATAAGAAATAATAAAAAAATCATCCAAGACAGAAAAATGTTGTCGAAGAAACATCGGCTTTGGAGTCGGATCTTTTTCTCTCAGGAGAAACGAGTTTCTGACCTTTCACCTCTCTATTTTAATATAACTGTGATCATCCAGCTGATAAAATACTTTTATTGTGTCTCCAGTTAATCATCTGTGGACAAACCTTCAAAAATGAAACACTTTGATTTGAAAAGTGTAATTCTTACATTAATGTCAGAAATAATATTTTGAACTTTCAGAGAGATGTAGAGCATGAATGTGACAAATCAGTTAATCATTCAGTATTTTAGGTCAGGAATAAATTTATTTCATATACAGAACAAACAAAATTAATTTCAAATCTAGAAAAATCTACAAATCTGATTGACCAACCCTGATCACATCAAGATTGCTACATTTTGTAAAAACTGCCTCCATGATTGGAGCTAAACCTTCATCTGAATCTTTTAAATTCAGAAAGAGAATTTATCAGAAAGAGAATTACATAAACACACGCACGATCTGAAGTTCAGAGTAAAAACTTTGTTCAGTGTAATCCCTGCTCTATGTCCCACTTCCAAAGTCTGTTCCAGTGAAAATCCCAAGTTTAGAATAATCTCCGTCCTTGGAGACGTGGCGCCACGGCGACGGCTGCATCATGTCTGCTTGTTGTTTGTCTTAAATACCTTTGATGCAAAGACAGCCTGCGATTTGAAAGGGAGCCACAGACACCAGCGAGCGTACCCTGCTGACTCGTGCAGCGTCTGCGTTAATGGATGCTCGTCCTATCAAACATTTGGAAACAAAACAGTAATCAAGGACATTTGTAGTGGGGATTCAACTTTCATTACAGCACAAACCAGCATAAAGCCCCCAAAGCTTTGTGCATGTTCAGCCAACAAACTCATAAAGCAATATGGCTGCCGTATGCTCCGCAGTGACAAGACCAAATGACTCTCTTGCCAGAGATAATCAGCTTTGTATGTCATGTTGACATGAAGTGAGTGCTAAGGCATATTGCACTTTGATGCTGGCAGCACTGGAACAAAGCTGATTTTGAAAAATGCAATTGGAGAACACAAAGAGAGACATCAGCACAGAGCCTAAGTGGCATGTGAATTAGACAACAAACAGGGAGCCTGAACTGCCCGGGAGTGGCTCGGCAAATTAGAGCCGAAACAGTGAAGCACTTTGTGTCCCGCTCCACAATGCAAGGGTGAAGGATAATCTCTTCACGGGGTCTTTCTTGGGCTCAAAGCTTTGGGAAAGTTAAAGCAAGAGTTACCCAAATGACAAACACAGACTAAAATCAGTCCTTTTAACATAAGCCACATGTAAAAAGACAGACTTGAGGCCTTTCTGCATCATGACAAACAAGTACTCACCAGAACAAGCTGAGCCATGGCACAGAGAGAAAAATCACATGCAGGAAAGGTTTCAGAGTTTTTTCCTGTTCTTCATAAGCACATTACATCTCAGTATCCTGCGCCCGCTGTGCCACAACAATCTCAGCAGGACCTGAAAATTGCTTTGGTGGCAATGATAATGAGATACAAACCTTAACATCATCTACAGTCTCAAGAAAAATTACAAAGCCACCTTCTGTAGCAGCACTGGCTACTCTATTCCACCCCCAGACTAGTGAGGGATGCATTATAAGTCTTTTAGCCGACAACTTGCTCTGCGAGGGTTTTAAAAAATTGCCCCATCCACCCTTCACTACTTCTTTTATTTAGAGGCTGTCAGTGAAAGCAACACTTTAAATATTGTGAATGTACAGTAATAAATCCTGATAGTAATAAATGCAATTTGATCAGTTCTTACGGTCCAGTTTAATAATCTGACATCACAATGACAAACAGGATTTCTAAAGTCCACTTCTGTCATGTCAGAGAACATTTGCAAAAATATTTCAGTGCATGATGTGGAAGATTTTCTGATGGATCTGAACAAGGAGTTGTATAAGGAAGAAAAGGAGGATGTTTGGATTTCAAGCTATTTTCCAAAAGCAAACCTGAAACTCATTGTTTCATTTCTGTCCACCGTCTTTAATCTGAAAGCTGTAGATAAAGAACATTAATCAGAGATGAACCATGGTAACTCTAGTTTCACTGAGCCACTGCTGAGGTGGAAGAATCTGATGTCAGGTCAACCTTTAGTCACGTTCTTCACAGAAAATCAGAAAAGAGACCAGAGGAACTGGACAGAGCTGATTGGAGGACGCATGTGAATAAAATCTGTTTCTAAATCCAGGAAGAAAACCTGAGGCTGGGGTCAAGGGTCACCTTCCAGCAGATAAATGACCCGCAGCATAAAACCAGACCAGCCATGATGGCTTAGGTCAAAGCTTCACAATGGCCTACTCAAAGTCCAGAACTAACTAAATCCGTAACAACATGTTTGTGTTGCTCCTCCATGTTCAACCTTCAAATGTAAATATGTAATGTAAAAAAATCTCCAAACAGAATAAATATTTTTCTGTGTAACTCTAAAGACTTTAAACTGTAACGCTGCATCATCAAACCATCAGAGATGTTAAATTTATTCCACCATGTTTTCTTTATTGATGTCTTCACTGCCTCTGCAGTCTGAGTCTTATTTATTTATTTCATCATTTAAATGTCAGATGCATTTGTTTTTCCTCCATAAACCAATATTAAAAACAAGAAGATCATCCACATTATGACTGTACATGTTAAAACCAACCCCTAACAGGATTCCACAAATAACCGAAAACCTTCCCATGATCCACAAGCAGAAGGGATTTACAAATGTCTGATAGGCGGCATTTAATTTCCAAGCATTATTAAGGGCAGGGAGCCTCAGTGTAGCACAGCAGCCCACACTTTGTATTCAAAAGCATTTTCTGGCCCCTTGCAGTTGTATTACTTCCAGTTACAGCTCATGAATAACATCAAACAGACCATGAAGTGCATAGAAATAGAAAATGTGATAACTATGAGGGTGTAACCAGCTTCTGTTTGAAGTACCTTTGAGCCTCTGGATCTTGAAATGTGGGTAAAAGGAAATGCTTATCTGTAGAGCTGTGTAATAAAAATCACTAGATAAATTTGTTGATTAGAAGATTATGGACATAGTATGAAAAAGAAAATTGCCAAAGGCATAACAGTAATATACTCCGAGACTGCAGCTTGTTGGCTTTGAACCAATATTTACTCAAAACTTGCATCAGCTGGCCTTAAATATTGGAAACCTCCTAAAGTAGACATTAAATATTTCTTTTTATTTGAAGTTCAAAACACTAATGAGTCTGATTTCTATTTCCAATATTTGGAGGAAATATTCTTCTGATGGCTGATGATTTTATTTATTTAAAACCAACGTCAGAAAATTAACAAGTCCTTTAATGCATCTGTGAACACAGTCTGTCCGTCCGTCCGTCCGTCCGTCTGCTGGTCTTAAAGCACTTATAAACACTGCACTTAGCAGAAGCTAATGCTAAAGCGTTAACTTTAATTCAAATTATTACTGTCCTTGAAGACAATACCATCAAGCCCCCATTTAATTTACAATTTGCATAATATTTTATAATGTGTTTGTTTATTTCTTGTCCTCTGTTGTCCATGATTTTTGTTTCTGTTTCTTGTTTGTAATAAAGTTATTGGAGAGAACACAAGGGGAGGAACCTGAACTGAACCCACTTCAAAATAAGAGCATGAATATAAACATCGAACTACTTGAAAATTTTTTGACAGCCGATAAATAAAACTGCAACATAAAGTCACTTTATTCATCAAGGAAATTGGAGATTTAGAATTTGTCCAGAAAAATGTATCTGGGGAAGGAAAGTATTTTGAAGGCGAAAAGCTGTTAGCTCGTTAAAATATCGATGGTGACATCTTTTCCTCAGACATGATCTTACATCATGATGATTTCGTTGTTGATTTGTTCTATGAAGAGGAGAAAATCAGGAGTATCTCAGATTATTGGAGGATATTAATGATTCAGATCAGTAGAGTCATCATTATCTTAAAAGTGATGAGCTGTCTATACCTGATTTTTGATCAGCAGCCATAGTGGTAGGAGTCTGGTGACCTTTGACCAGAATGTGCATCAGAACTGTTTTTGTGTTCGTGTTAAACCGTCTGAAGGTTTCTGCAGTCTGACCCGATTCTTGGCTGTTTGTTTTCTGTCGCAGCAAGAGACGACTCCACATTTATTCAGCAGAAAAGGTTTTACTGCTGACAATACGATCAGATTTCTATAATTAACACTTTATGACACTTTGCACTTCCAGACTGTATCTAATAACAACACAGTGGAGCAGATTGTGCTTAAGGTCTGCCTGAAATGGCTGTCATTGTGTCAGAAATGTCTCCAAATTAATTATCTGCTTGAAAACCTAAAAATGCCAGCCATGATTTATGCATACTTGTTATCAAAGATATGCCCTTTAAAGAAGCAACTTCCTCTTTTGCATCATGTTCTTAAAACGCAGCTCCAGTTAATGCAGACGCTGCCTTTTGTGTTTCACAACAATAACAATATTAACTGTGCATTATAATCTCATTAAATCTTTAGATGATACATCAAGGGTTGATCTCATGCAGCTCCGATCATCAGGCAGCAAAAGAAACCTAAAAACACACATAAACATTAATATAAGATCATTTATTATTATTATATTTATATCAGGTTTGTTATTTATTTAAACGTACAGAGTTTCCTATAACAGTTCTGATTATAAAGCTTTATAAATGTTTTGTTGTAGGATAATGTTGGTGCATCACATTTTATCATTTATTGTGGGAACAAGCTTATTCATATGTGATTTTAATTGTGTTTCTTATTCAATAGAAACGCCACATTTTTTAACATTAGTGAAATATCAACAAAGTTTTGTACATTTGTAATGCAGTGGTAATGCGGTTCTCTGGTTTTGGTTAAATTGCCACTAATAACCGCAGCATCTACACAGAGAAGAAGAGACTAAAGTTCTTTATTCCTAATCGACTCAAAGAAATTCAAAAACACACCTTGACTTTTTTATTCATACTCTTTGTAAACATGGAGGTTAAGAGATACATAGAGGCTAAAACATACATAATGTTCATCTTACAACTTCATTTATTTTCTTCTGCATCTTTGTTATTTCATCCCTTTGGTGTCAAGCCCAGACTTGTATTGCCTATAGGACCCTCCACTTTGCAGAGATCCGTTCTCACTTTGTCGGTTCCGATCCAAGCAAAATAAGTTTCTGACTAAACACTACATCTGAACTCTAATGCATGTCAAATAAGGCTCGAGTGTGAACCTTATACAAATGCAGTTTTTCTTCACTTCCCAGAGCGGCGAGGCACACTCTATTTTCAACAACCACTGACACATTTAATACGAAGCGCTTTCACAGCCACTTCTTCTTATTGACCACTTTCCAACTTGGCAGGCATGCAGTTATTAAGACATAATAAATAACAGCAGGCATCTCCTGTAGGCTGTCTGTAGTGCCAGCGGTGATGTGAAATCACCAGAATGAAGAATGCATGTGGGAAATAATGGAAAATTACATTAAAGAACCCCTCATGTTGCTGTTCTTTTGTTTTTCAGCACACATGTTGTTTGTCCCCATCAGCCAGAGACTCAAAGAAAAGCCACAAAGGTGAAGTGAGAACACACAGCCCCCCTGAGCTCCACAGATACATTGCCTTACACATATAATTTTTCATTATATAAGCTCACTTTGACAAATGAGGCCAGATGATATCTGGGAATATGTACATGGCAATAGATCATCCCGCAGAGCTGTGCTGAAGCTGCAAACTGTGCTCTGCCGGCTCAAGTGATGTGAGGAGAGGAGTTTGTTTAAGGTCCTAATTGGTTATCTAAATCTTCATTATTCACTTGTTTAGCAGACAGCAGTTTAAGGCACCACTTGATACTGTTCGTAAAATGAAAGGCATGAACACAAATAGCAAGATGGCTTCTCATTCATTTAGCCACTCAGAGTAAATAAAAGAAATGAGCAATAGAGACACCTTAGTGTGCCACACCACTTTAGCCTCCATAATTGTGGCCATAACTTATTTCAGGCATTTCATCCCACGCAGGCACCTACTACCTGATGTTCTATGAGCGTGCTGCTTCTTCCACACAAGTACAACGCTTTCTGAGTGGCCATAGTGGAAAATGTTTGTATTTATGTACAGAGTCAGCAGTGGAGAGCATGCAGCAGTGTCACCTTGTCCTCTATACAATGTGTGGCTTCTTTCCCCAGTGCTGCATTTTCCTTCCTTCTCTTGGGGCAACTGGATGTTTTCTTGCTTTTGCACAGAAAAAAGCCACAACAAAAATGCTGATGCAAATTCTGAATGTATCAATTTATGAGGACGACTAGATAGAAAGACAGAGAGATGGATGGATTTATTTTATTCATTAAATTATGACATATGTCCTATGAGTCTCATTTGTCAGATTAAGTTCCTTTTGAGAATAACAACCTTAAGCAGGTATTAGCCTCTTTTGTTTTTGTTTCCTTAGCTGTTAGCAAAAGATTAACCATGATTAGGAGAAATAAAGGTGTTAAAACATCAGTCTTTGTCTAATTAATCAATAGAACTCATTTGATGATGGAGTAGCTGAAATAAATCCACTTTTCATTAATATTCTGCTTTATTGAATAGGTCTGTATGCACAAACAACACTACAAACAGCTGGTAGCAGTTTTCCCTTACAACAAGGTAACGTTTGATTAATGTAGGTCAAATGCCCGGATTTGGGGGGAGGACTGTGTGTGTGTGTGTGTGCGTGTGTAGATGTAGGTGCGTGTGTAGATGTAGGTGCGCGTGTGTGTGTGTGTGTGTGTGCGTGTGCGTGTGTAGATGTAGGTGCGTGTGGGGGTGTGTGTGCGTGTGTAGATGTAGGTGCGCGTGTGTGTGTGTGTGCGTGTGTAGATGTAGGTGCGTGTGGGGGTGTGTGTGCGTGTGTGGTGGTGGGTGTGAGCGTGTGTAGATGTAGGTGCGTGTGTGGGTGTGTGTGGGTGTGGGCGTGTGTGTGCGTGTGTAGATGTAGGTGCGTGTGTGTGCGTGTGGGCGTGTGTGTGCGTGTGTAGATGTAGGTGCGTGTGTGTGTGTGTGTGTGCGTGTGTAGATGTAGGTGCGTGTGGGCGTGTGTGTGCGTGTGTGTGTGTGGGTGTGAGCGTGTGTATATGTAGGTGCGCGTGTGTGGGTGTGTTTGTGTGTGGGTGTGGGCGTGTGTGTGTGTGTGGGTGTGGGTGTGTGTGTGTGTGTGTGTGTGCGTGTGGGCGTGTGTGTGCGTGTGTGACTGATGTTTGTCCCTTTACCCCTTGTGCTGCCCTGTGATCTTGATTCAATACAAAAACACCTTATTTGTTCCAAACTGATGTAAAATGTTGTAACTAACCAGTAAAGAGATGAGACTGCTACGGACAGACCACAGTAGCAGTCAGTGTTGCTGTGATTCTGAAGAGGCCTCTGACTGAAGACTCTTACTGTCATGACATGCTAGCAGCAGACACGATGTTCCACACTAACATGCCCGGGATGACACCATCAGTTTTTGGCAAGCCCTGTTAATCCTCCTCATTTGCTTTTGCTGTTCCTTTAAATCTATCTGGCCATTGGAGTCGGATAGGATCAGTTCCCGTTATGACCACTGGAGACAGTTTGAACTTCCTCCTCCTCTCTCATCCTGCTCTGCAGCCAGGAAGTCTTCTTATCAGCTCCTCTGGGATTTGAGGTCACAGATCAGATGTTATTTCAGCTTTTTAAATGCTAAGCAGCGGCTTGCAGTTGGAATAACAACACACTGTTGCCATGGTTGCACATCAAAACTGTTCAAAAGTGAAAAAGAAAGAATAAAAAAAAACCTTTCAGCTGCACAGCGTCTAGAACAGAGAAAATAATTGTCCAAACCTGCAAAGCCTCAAAATGACAAACAAAAGTCCAGAAAAAGAACCAATAACACAAACAATCCCACAAGCGAAGATTTCCCAAATTATTCATTACCTTTGTACGTTTACAGTAAGATGTCTGACCAGCCTGCCTCTTCTGACTGAAAATCATTTTAACGTTTCAGACTTTAATCTGACAGGGAGCTAAAGATTAGGGTGATGGCAAAGAGTGCTTCCAGCCATTGCTTGAAGCAATGGCTTTTATAGTTACTTTACCTACTAATGTTTCAGAAAGGAACAAATCATTTTTAACATTCCATCTTTTCATAAAATGTCAATGAAAAATTATTTTCTTCTTTTGTTTTGTTTTTCTTCATTGATAATTCGTAACTTAGTTAAATGAAAATACATATTATGTTGAATTAATGTATTATTCTATTTGGGCTATATTGTTGTTTTTGAAATATCTTAAAATAACCGAATTTTCTGAATTGTTCTCCATAATTCTGACATGCCGTCATTATCATAACCATTTGCATACAATGTTAATACATTGTTTGTCCCACAGTGCAGCAGGTGTAACAATAACAGGGAACAATGAAACATTTCCTCCAGAGGTAAAATGGATACTAAGTGGACCAATACAAGGAAAATGATTCAAACTCACAATGAGAGACGCAAGTAGAGCTGAGGAATAGAAATAGACCTGGATGTGTACATTTATTCAGGAGCCAATTATATTCTGGGCCAAACATATCTGAGCAGTAATGAAGTATCTGTAATCCTGAGTTAATTATAAAAAACAAGATTCAACTTGTTTTAATGGTGGTGTAATAAAAATAAATGATAAAGCCCTGGAGCTAACACAACAGTTTTAGGGTTAAGGTCAGTGCACTTTATAAACTACAACAGCTGAAATGTAAAGATCAAAGCTTTGAGTGAACAAGTGAAATCATAAATTAATTGAGGAAAGAAAATGAAAAACTATTAATGATAGAGGAAAAACTATTTCTTCTCTGGCTTATGAATAACAATCCTCTGAATGTAAATAAGGTAGTTAAAATGGGGGGTCAGATGTTTCTGTGTTCTGTAAGATTTTTCATAATTAATAGTAGTACAAGGCTTTGAGCAATTAAATGCATAAAATATGATGTTAGCTAAAGGATGAAGTAGCTCTTCTACACAAAAACACAATATTATCTCACAGACACACAGCAGCTTCAGAGGTCAGGCAGGTAATAGTTTTAATTCAACGAGTAAAGGGACTTTTACAGTTTGGGGAAAAATTGATCTTGACTCCAACACAGTGTATCTATTAAACTGCAGAAAGTCAAATGGATTATTACATTGTTAATATGTAGCCATTAGCACGCAGCAGGCAGCGGCGAAGGACGGCGCAGTCTGCAGGGCTTACTTGTAATTTTAAATGTTTCATCCTTAATGGTGAACATATTATATTTGCTTTACTGTCTGTAGAGCTGTGGGTGGATCTTGGCTAAAGAAGCAGAGCTCTGACATGGAGAACCCGGAGTTTTCTGGTTGACAACTGAACATGGATCTGAAGAACAGAACAACCTCTGTCAAGGTTTAAGTGATAATTATAGATTATTACACATACATCAGTGTTCAGGTGGCATCCAGGCTGTGCCAGGTGGTTATTATGGGGTCAATGCCGGGTCATGTTGACTGGCAGCCAAAACAATGAATCCTTGGATTATTTATTCCACAGCCAGACTGATGGCTAAAGTCAGGATGACCTAACCTGCTGAGTGACTGTATGGAGTAAAGGTCAACGTGGTGAAAATCATTTCCATACCACTAAATGTTGCTATAAATCATTTCAATGAATATTGTTGCTATTGCTGTGAGTCGAAGCCTAACTCCAGCTTGTGAACTTTGACCTTTTGTTTTAGGTCACCTCCATTCAAAGGACCCAGCCAGAGCTCAAGTTTTCTCTAAAGACCTAAAAATGTGAATTTCTAGGAGCAAAATGAGGTTTTGACTTTGGTAGTTAGGCCTGGAAATTAAAATGTCAATGTCCATTTTTGAAGTAAATGAACAAAATGAAATTATTTTAGTTTTCGTTTGGATGTCATCAGTTTTGTTTTTTGTAGTTAGCTACACTTAACCTTTTGTCTACATGAAGCATCTTTCCTGTGCTGAGTTTGAAATGTTTACATTATTTTTTCACTATCATAGTTCGTATCTGAAGGTTTCAGTCAGTAAAGTTTTCCATGCGTTCTGAATACTACATGTGTGTATTTGTACTTTATAAACATGCCTTTGTCCCACCAAAACGTGCTGTGGATGTTCTATGATGCTCTATGATTTTGTCTTTATGTTTCTTTCCTGTTCTCTACTTTGTGCGTTTTATTTTTTCCTGTATGTTTCTTATTTAAAATAAATTGTTGACAAAAACAACAATTTGGGAGGAAATGTCAGGACAGGAAACGGAACTGCTGCATCGCATCTTAAGCCACTTCAAAATAAGAGCATGAAAAGAAACAACTACTGGAATAATTCTTACTATAACTAGAAATGTATTCAACTGAAAGCTTATAAAGTAGCCAAGTAAATTTGTTCTTCAGAATTTATCCAGAAAAATTTAATTATCTAAGTGCGATAAAAGTTTTAAAAGTTAGCAGCAAATTAGCTCCACTGTTGATGCATTAGTGCATTAACAGATTAGCAGATGTGTTCCCACCACTGGCTGTACTGTATCCATTTTCATAAATATGTGTACCAGATGCTTCTGCAGCCTTGTATTTATGAAAATTACATTAAGTACAAAAAATTGCTGATTTTAGAGTGCTGGCATGAGTGGAAATAATCAGGATTGAGCAATGCTTTGAATGTCTGCATGGATTCTGTGCTGTGATTTACAGCATGCAGTAACTGAAATGTTTAACGCGAAGACGTGAGAGAGATTGATTGTGACTGCCCTGTTTATGATCTATAAACAGATTTTCACTGACTTTGAAAATCAGTATTTCTTAAGAAATAACTTTTACGTCTTAAATATGGAACCATTTTGTAGTTGAACTCTGAGTCATTTCTAATTGCAGCAGCGGCGTATATAATCTCTTCTGCTCCTCAGATCACATCCTTTGCTGCATTAAGCACAATATTCTGTTCTCACTGTGGTCTGTCATTTTGCAGTTTAAAGGTGAGGAACCCTTAAATTATAGCAACATGATTCATAATTTCTGTTGGGAGACCTGTACAAAAGAATCTAATAGGCAAGTTATAGGAGGAAAATAAACTATTTTTTGTACAAGTCAAAGGAAAAAAGAACAACACACACAAAGCAATTTCTAAGGAACAGAAACTACTGACTTAAAGGTTCATATTTCACTGAACATCTGTTTCCCACTGATCAGTGTCATGTTTGAGTCTTAGTTATTTATATTAACAAGTTTCTGGTATAATTTTACCTGTAGATTAGAAACTTTTATCACTATTATTATCAGAAATGGGTCAACTGGGAGAACTGGTCTAAACTGGTTGGTTTCCTGGTACATGTTCAGGTTTTAAAGCCCAATCATTTTCACCTACACAAACCTTCAACATGAAGGAACCACCATCTTTTTCAGTTTTTACTTTGTTTTTAGGGTTGAAAGCTTCTATATTTTTTAGAGAATCATTAACAGTAAAAATAGATCAAATTGTTGCTGTTTCTGAGTAGTTGACTCTTTATATTCCTAACATATTTTTGTTGAATCCAGTCTAGTATCATCATATGACTCACGGCTACATACCTTGTAGTCATCTTTAGCTGCCTACACATGCATTTTCTGACCTTTTGAGATGCACAGATGTAGCAGAAAAGAAAAATGCTGCTCCTGGTTTTTACTCGACTTAAAGCAACCTTTAACAAATCTGCCATTATGTTATTCTTATTTAATTAGCCTTTCACATTATGTCTCATGGTGTTTGTATTTGACATGTGATTCAACATAATTTCACGTGAAGTTTATCAAAATCACCTGTTTAGGTTTGTGATGGCGGGACAGAAGCAGGTTTCAGGGTCAAAATAAAAGTTTGATAATGTGACACGTTTAATTTTAGGCCTTTCCCGCGTACTTTATGGATGTCAGTTGGAGTTGAGGATGTGTGTTTTATCTGCTCCATCAAAAGTAAACCAGAAAAGAACTGCTTGCCAACACACACATGCAGACACAATGCAGAGCAAGGCCACGTATCTTAGTGGGTTTTTCAGAGCCGTCACAAAGCAAGCCAACCCAAACACCTGTGAGATGTTTTCTATTAATTACAAAAAGAGTTTTTGACACTTTTTTACATTGATTTTTTAGCAATTTTTGGGAATGTTTTTTTTTTTTTTTTTCTCACATTTGATTTACATTTTATTCTAACTTTACAAAGTGGGTCATAAGAAATTCAGGACATATTTTTGATTGTATGTGTTTCCATAACTCGTTTCTGATGTATTTGATTTATCACAATCTTTACAAAAGCAAATTAAACCATGATGGGATACCAGCCTGTAAATCAAGATAAAGGACACTAGACCTTAAACACCTAGAATGGTTGAGAACTCAATAAGAAGATGCTAACACAGTCGATGTTATGGCAACCACAGAATTAATAAGAAAACCTTGAAAATAATTTCAAGGATAATGTAATAGTTTTCTCTGTACTTGAAGCATAATGTGCATCTTTTCACACAGTTCAGAGGGACAATAGCAGCAATGTGTGCAGTTTGATCAGTGATGTGCATCTGCGTAGGAGGATATGTGGGACAGGAACAACAGTGATTAGTCACTCCCTTTCTCTACCACATGAAAGACAAACGGAGCTAATTGTGCTAATCTCAGCTGCTTTTCAAATGTCGTTTATTTTGTGAAGAA
Organism: Poeciliopsis paucimaculata; assembly: GCA_903067055.1. NCBI lineage: Eukaryota > Metazoa > Chordata > Actinopteri > Cyprinodontiformes > Poeciliidae > Poeciliopsis > Poeciliopsis paucimaculata. Next base: position 57,192 of record CAEGAD010002227.1, on the reverse strand, counting down.
GCTAGTGAGAACCAGCTCTAAGTTGGTTTACATCTTACTTTTTGTTACCATCATTGAATAAATGCCTTTGTCAAACTTTACTGATATTTATTGGGATCATATTTGAAAGAGCAACACAAAGTATGAGGAGGAATGACAGTGATGCATGGTTTTCAGCATTGTTTCCAGGAAAAAATAAAAGTATGACACACATACTATATGTTTCAGTTTCTTTTATATCCAGCCTCTAATAACTCACACATTTCCGCTTGATTCTCATCTACCTTTAGTTCTTCATTTGGCATTTCTCTTCCTGATCTTGATTTCTCAGGATGAAATCAGTGAACAGAAGAATTGTTGTCTGCTTAAGGTTGTAGTTTCAAAATGACATCACAGGAAATGAACAGAGCCTTCAGTCCAGGCTGGCTACGCTGTCAAACTCTGAGCATTTAAAGTCGGGTTGTTCGCAGAGCATGTCTTCCTTTATGATCGAGCTGGTGCATTTCATGCGACACAGTGAGACGTTAGTGATTGGGTAAAATCTCATTCAATCATTTCAAACTTCGACACACAAGCAATAGGAAATGGCCCAGAGTATTAAACAAGGCTAGGATGAAATTATTTTTGACATTTTTTAATTCAACTTTCATACATTTGCTTTAAAAAGAAACAATCAATTTTATTCATTCATTGTGTTTTCTCTTGTACTCTTTAACTGCTCCAATAACCTCAGGTTTGTTTTCTCTGGACATCACAATCAGAATTTTACTTAAGTTTAAATTACATTAAATTATAGTTATTGCAAGCATGCTATGTAAATACATGTATTTTTGCTTTGACAACTAAATATTTTAGTTAATTTTTTGTAGAAACTCTTCCACCTATAGCAAACATTTTCCTTCCACTTTGATAAAGTTACTTCAGGAAGCAGACAGAACCGTTCAGGATGCATATTTATTATCATCCTGTTGGGCAGACACAACTTCCTCTGAGTCGAGGGAATATTCTGGAGCTTTTTCTGATCTTTATCCTCTTTATCCTAATGAGGTTTAATGAGGCTTAATGAGATATGCTCCCCGCCCCCAATTAGTTCTCCCCTAACATGTCTGACTTTAGATTTGCTGTTGATCAATGGGGTGGAGATGAGCCGTTTAATTTTCCTCAAGGCTGAAAGTATTGGACAACATTTGGTTCTGAAATGAGTCCAGATCCTGAAAACGCCCCGTTGAGTAAAAGCAGCAAAACAAAATGTTGAACTGAACACAACACTTACATAGCCGATATAAATGAGTCATAATTAAGTTCACACAGACGTCTTCCCAGTGCCAATAAAGATGTGAGAGTGTGTTTCCCTCCTCATTGGGATGGAAATAATGTCACCTTCACTTACATTCAACTATTAAAGGAGATAAATTTGCTCTTCATCTCCTATATAAACAGTTATGTGATGAAATATTTAGACAGGGGATATGAAATGTCTCACTAAGATTGGAAAATTTAGACTGTATGCACTAAGATCATGAGCAGGTGAAGGCGGTTAATATTCAGAACTCTTAATAAAGTTTGACAGGACAGAGTAAATATGTCACAGTAAACGTCTGGTCTGACGATGAGCTTTGTTGCAGGAAGAGCTTCAACACGCTAAGCTAAAGGGCTTTTAAATTCCCACTTAGCTGCATTAGAGCCGTCAGCGTCAGACAACAAGAAGGAGGCCAGAGCTCAGAAACTGATTGGATGGAAATGTACCGTAGATCCATAACAATCAGAGTCTTAAAACCTTTCATGTTTGGAGTTTTTTCCAAAACTATTTTCCATGTTTAGATCCCCTTTAACCACAAAAATCTGTAAATTGTTGTATATTTTTTAGATTTTCATTTTAACACTCCAAACGATGCAAATCGGTTTTCAAGTCTTGCCACAAATTCTCTGTTGTATTTAATCCTGGACTTTGAAGAGGCCACTCTAACACATGAATCTGCTCAGATAAAAACCGTTCCATAGAGAAAAGATTTATCCTCAAATCACAGACAGTTGGACGTGTTTTACTAGTTGGTTGACTTTTGAAGGCAGCTGCTTGGTTTGGGTTTTATTGACGAACATTAAAGCGATCCGAATGCAAATGCAAACCAATATCCTGAATATTGGCAAAAGATTTTCTAAATCATGTCTCATCATCAGCTTTCCTCTTCACAATCATTTGAGATCATGTACCATAAACTGCAATCTAAGTTGAAAAATGTTTTAAAAATTCATAATTTATGAACATGTGGTTGATGTGCCTTATTTAATTTAATAAAGTGTCTCTAGCATGAGATAAAAATAAGATAAATCATTTATTATTAGTGAAACATAATACAAAGTGCTTCATTCTTCATTTTCCTCTGGCAGTTGGGGAGCTGTAGGAACGCCCTTGTTGCTGTTGGCTGATGATTTTGGAGATGAGCCACATGATTATCGATATTCAGGAGCGTTGGTGGCGTCGCCTCAGCCAGGGGATTATCTCCACCGCGTTTCAGAGTCTGGTCAAAAGAAACAACAATATTTCTGTAAAGATACAAGCATTTACTGAATTCTGCCTCCAGTTTTAGAACATTTGTCACATTTTTAAGTTGACTCACAGACATTGTCAGCCACACGGTGCCATCTGGCAGCAGTAAAAATAGCATTGGTGAAAACCCACCAATAAGAAGCTCTGGCTTTTTCTCCTGTTAGTTTACCAGCAGAACATGGAAAACGGGACATGATCGCTCCACAATTTGAGCTTCCATATCTGCTTCATACTCGCCTCACACTATTTCAGTTTCACAAAGCAGGAAGACATGATGATACTGGAAAATAAGATTGCCAGCAATTTAATATGGATTTGATGCTGATGCTTCAAAAATTGATGAACCCATAAGAGTAACAACCTCAACTCTCTTCTGTTTCGCTGGAAAGTACAGAAAAGACTCCATGAAAGTCAACAACCTTAAAGCAGGTATTTAACTTACTTTTCATAAATACATCTTTTATTGGTTTGATGTAATATTTTAATATTAAACGTTATGTTGTCATCGTGATTATAGTAATGACGTAAAACAAACAAAACATTTCCTATTCTATAACTGTTTGAGCTGCACCTACAGCTTGAGTTTATTTCTCCACTGAATATATTTGCTCAAATTGAAGGATTGATGTGGGAATGGGCTCCTGCTTTTTCCACATCTCTATCTGAATGAAACAATTTTTTTATTTACTTTTTAACTAAAGCATGCATAGCCAAGAAATCAGTGGGCAAAATATTGGGGGAATAAAAGTGACCATTTTGAAGGAGTGAGCAGTTCAACCTTCAGCCGTGATACGTTTCAGGGCTGCAGCGTTCTCATCAAGACAATGTGAAAACTGGAAAAATATTCATCCTATCATGCACCTCCTATACTTCCTGCTTTCTGCATAGCTGAGAGGTGAAATTGTTATTCTGCGTTTCATATATGAAAGAACGTGTCAGGGGTTACACAGCACACAAAACAAACACCCAGACTTACTGGGAAGCACAAGTTTAGTGAAATAATTGCCTTGCTTTAGTATCATTACTTATTCGCAGTAGGTGTGTAGTGAGAGCAGAATCTTTCACTGTCATGCACCTTTAAGTACAAAACAAATGGTTTATGCCAGTAATGGCCTTGTGGGTTTCTGCAGGACCATATGTGAAATTCAGGTTCAGTGGGAGACTTTCATGTTACAGATTCTTTTTGTTTACATTATTTATGGCAGCGTGTTGCAGGTTGTCAGCTGATTACTGAGTATGCACATGCAGCGGCCACAGCTTACTCTTCTGAAGCAGCTAATTATATAACTTTGCACCTGCTACTGCACATGCATTGTCCTTGTTTCCATCCAGTGTGTTGCTCTTGCTTGCTATTTTCGTCCTCCTCTTCAGTCACTCTTGACAGTTGGCCAGCGTCAAGCCGTCTCCTCTAAACAGAGAAGTTATGACAAAGAGATGAGATGCAAAGCAGCGTCAGCCCCAGGGATATTTAGCAATCAGGTTAGGAGGATGAAGAAGGGAGATTCGATTGCCTCTCTGCTCGATGCTGTTTCTCCTTCTCTTCATATGTGTTTGATTTTACATATTTATCAAACCTTATTTGTTTCTCTAAAGAGCATGGGCGGTGAACCTTTCTGTCTGACACGGCTGGAAATGGCACAGCAGTAATTGTCAAGAGCCAGAGCAAGAGAAGTGCATATCTGTAAGTGTATGCGTGTGTGTGTGCGGGTGTGTGCCCGGGCGCGTGTGTGTGTGTGCAGAGGGAAGGAGAGGTGGGGAGGAGCAGTGTGAAGCAGGGAGGGAGCATGTAGGAGGGAGGGAGGGTGAAGGAAAGAGAGGGAGAGAGAAAGAGCCCCACAGCGGGAGAACGAGCTGCTCGTCTCATTCCGCCGCTTCCTCAGCATCCATCGCAGAGGAGCGAGCCGCAGAAAACACAAACTGGAGAGAAAGAAAGGATCAAATCCACTGATGAGGGAGGATACTATGGAAAAGAAGACATAATCCAGGCTCACTGGCATCCACTGTCACATGTCACAGCTTTGGTGGAGGTGCGTGAAAGTTTCCATCCTTAAAAGAGAGGAGGGGGGACACCCTCCTCTTGATGTGGGGATGAAGAGCAGATGCTGAATTTCCCTCTGAAGGCAGGAGAAGAGCTGCTGGACAGAGGACCGGCTGGATTCACTGCACTGGAGCTGCTAGTTTCTCCTGTTTTGCTCCTGCTCAGTTTTTCCCTTCACCATTCTTTCAGAAGAATACATGACATTACTTCACCGCGTCAGGCTGGAATATCACAGTGGAAATCGTCTCCAACCAGGAAAGTATAAGGGAGTGGATTACACGCAGGTTGAGTGAAGGACATGTTTCTCAGTAAAAGTAAGTTGTGATCAGAAGAAGCTCTAAATGTGGTTCTGATTCTGAGACTCTGAGGATTTTCAGCTTTTCTGTGGAGCAGCACTGAGCTCTCTGAAGGCTTATCTTGGACTATTGGAGTTTGGATAATATTGGAAGGTAAATAAATATCACATTATCATTTATGACTTAAATTACAGAAATCATAAGCTCTGGATGATCAAATCAGCCCCAGGAGAAGGAGAGAATCTCTTCTGGTTTCTTATCAGTTTTGCTGAAGTGTCAAACTTAGGATCTCCATCTCCTCCATGCAGCCTCCCTGTATGTCTCACAGAGAACATGATTGCTTTTTCTGATGGCTGCTGGCAGGCTACTCCCCTCTGCAGAGAAGAATGTATCTGTGTCTATCTGCATACTTGTGCATGTTTGCTGAGAAAGGAGATGCCTGTCTATGAAGCGATTCATTCCCACCTCCGGTGCCACATCGTATCACCAGGGGAGGCTGCTGCTGCTGCTGCTGGAGGGGAGGGGAGGCAGGAGGGGAGGCAAGAGGGGGGCATAATTGCGGCAGTTGTGTTCTCCCGGCTTTTTGCGATGTCTTGAATTTGCGTGAGGAGAATTAGTTTTGGGCAGCAGCTACTTTTCAGTGAGTGGCTGCATTTTAAAGGATGCCTTGTTCTTTTTATCGCTGTGGACAGAGAGCTGATTGTGTCCAGCGTTGCACTATCTCCGACGCCCTACATTATACCTTCACCCTCCTGCTTCAGCAGTCCATTTCTCTTACAAAAAAATTCCTTAGCTTCTTTTTTAATGTTCATTTGAGTCTTTAGTGGTTTTTTAAAAACATTCCTCAGTTTCTAAATGAAATGAAGAGCCTTTCTGGAGGCTGTCTCCATGCCTACATGTTCTTTTCATGAGGAGCAAATCCACTGCCCTCTTAATCAATATGAGACAAGTGTAAGGCTACCTCCTTTTGTAACGCAGTGTTTGAAATATTTATTTCATGAGCTTCCTGTCGCTCCCCTGAAATATTTAAAATCCTTGAATAATGAATGAGCTGTCTGTCACAGCTGGCTTTCTGGCATTGGCACATGCTCATAATGCCACCTCCTCATGTAACATGCAAAACAGTGACCATTAAATGCCTTTGCCTCTGGATATAAAAATTTCAAAAGGAATCTTTCTCCTCTTTCAAATCATCCACTGGGGGGAAGTGGAGCCTGATGGGAAGTTGATGACGGCTCCTGTGTACCTGTCATCGACTCGTCCATCCTGGCTTCCAGATTGCCAATTGTTCCAGTGGATATATGGCTTGATTGCAAGAAGCTTCGGCACACAAACGCGCCATTGAAATTGAAATTTAGCATTCAGTTGACATGGTCTCTTTGCTTTCCCTTGAAAGGGATGCAAACCAGTTATCTGTTCTGCCTGTTCATTTCACCCTCACCACGCAGCTGTTAAATATGCACACAGGAGTGTATGAACGTGTGTGAGAAGGAAAAGACTTTCTGGATCTGGTGTGTGTGTGGGTGTGTATTTGTCCAGACCTCTGAGCTTCATCCCTTTTGATGTTTTATTGAGTGTTAACCATGGTAGAGCTGACGCATTCCCTCTGATATGGAGCAGCATGGTTGAAGGAAAGCACTAATACGGACTTTGCTCTTCTTGTATTTGCTTTAACTCCGAATTAGCGAAGCTGCATCTGCCTCTTTCAGCCCTTTGGATTTGGTAAATGATGAGGATTAGGCCCGTATGTGTAAGTGCGAGTCCTCGTACACATCTGCGTTGTGACGTGTGTAACATTTGTATACATTAGCAGTGTGTGTGAGTGTGTGTGCCCAGGTGAGAGTGCCTGCGTGTGAATCCATAATCCTGCTCTCTCTGTGTTGCAGCACGCTGCCCGTTTTCTCTCCACATTTTTGACATTAATAAAGGAGGCAAAGACAAGGCCCTCCATTTTCAGAGCGGCTGTGCTGCTCTGAATCACAGGACGGGCAGGGAAGAGAGAAGCAGCTTTTTTCTGGGTATCCGGCCTGCCTGACAGGATGTTTACATTGCTCTGAAATCAACAGAAACAACAATAGGAGAATAAATACCAGGGTTTTAATTGAATACTTTCATAAACTGGCAGAATTAGGGAGAATTTGAGCTAATGACTGGCCAAAACACTGACATCTTTAAAATAAGATAAATCAAGTAATCAGATACACCATTTAGGTTTGCTATTAACACGATGCGTGTTATGTCATAAATCAGACTGATGATCTTAATATTAGGTGTAGACATGTACAATAAGCCTCATTAATATAAATTAAGAGATGTGTAAAGATCATCTTCTTTGCATTTTCATCTTCATTTGTAAAGACAGTTTATTATTTCATCCTACTTAAAACAGGAAAATATGAGTTTGAATAGTAAATATTTCCCTGTTCATTCCCGATTCACATGTTAACTGTAGCATATCTGGATATCAGAAATCTGGCTAAAATATTTATCAGCACAGACATTTGTATGAATTTATAACCCTGTAGATCATTACGGCATCCCATTTGCTCAATAATTCATACCGTTTCCTCATTTTGTTTTGTTACAACTAGAAACCTGTGTGCATTTTATTGGAACTATTATGAAATCATAATAGTGTGGCATGCATGTGTGCTATGATAGCTGCAGGTATCAGAGCTCTGCAGCTCAGATGGGAGAAAGATTATCTAGGTTCTCCACAAACCCAGCCCATATGGAGGAATCACAAAGACTCAAGACGTTCTCTTTTCAGTTTGCTACAAACCAGAGAAACACAGCAAACACGAAGAGCAAGTTGTTATGTTTGAAAGTGAAAACAATTATATTTTCACTCCATCCTCACAGGGAAACATGGTAGTGGCAGCATCATGCATGGGGTGCTCCAATAGAGCATGAAGCTAAAGACATTCTTAGAAGAAAGCCTACAAGAGTTTAAACTGGGATCAGATTTTACCTTCCAGAAAGACAGCAACCAAAGCTAGCATGGCATAGTTCAAATCAAAGCATATGCTAGTGTTTGAATGACCTAGTCATAGTGGGGTTATTTCAGTATTTTTGTTTTGTTGTCCATTCCTGTTACATTTCAGAGAGAAAGCTGACATGTCTGCACACAGAGCAGCCGACTGCTGAACATGTGCGATATCTGATATGAGCATTTACAGCAGCAGCTAAGCTTCTGCTTGTTTTAAGGATCACCTGGATTGCAGTTATCTCTTTATACAGACATTTAAACACATATCAGGTTCTTCAAAATATCACTAAACATAAATTCAGCAAAGCTTGGTTTTGAAATGCTTCTTGGATTCTGGATTTGTTCTTAGAGGGCAGATGTACAGGGATCTCTGTCAAAATAAAACCTGCACCCAGAAGCTGCATATTTTTAGCCTGTCCATTAAGGACCTGGGAGAAAAATCAATGATCGCAGACTGAAACTCAGGGTTCAAATTTAACTTCTGTTTTTCTCTTCCTGACCTTTGCATACAGTTAGCATTAAGTTTGCATTTAATCTTGTTCAGCTACAAAAGTGTGCTTGATGTCAGGCTTCTGTCGAGTTATTCCAATCTATTCAAAAAGATCCAGAGATGAATCTACACACAGATTCAATTTTTACTCATCAGTGTGTCAGAAATTCCTAACTCTGTGCAGTGAAGTATTTCTCTCATTTAATATCACATTACAGACTAGTGTTTTCATTCACTAAGACAAATGCTGTCTAACTCCTGCTGTAATGAGGCGTACATCTGGGCAGCGTCCCCAGCAGCACCTGGCTGCAGCAGACAGGAGGCAGTTTGAGCTGCAGGCCGTTCGGCCGTTCAGCAGGCCGGCCGATGGCTCGGCTGGAGACGGAGCCCTGAGCGACTGCAGCTGATCTGCCATCAGTCCCTCTGAATCCCTGATGAGGCGAAACACAATATGCTCCAACAGCTGGGTCATTTATGGAATATGCTTACTCATCATCGCTGAGAGCCCCATGAGGAGGATAGGATTCAGGTTTAATTGTGTATGCCAAACAGGAAGTGGAATTCTCACTCAAAATCTTATTAGAGCTGACATGAATAAAAGCATGGGCCAAGTCTGTTTAGTACATTTCCAGAGTAGTTTCTGTGAGCTCTGCTGCGTGGTTTTAACGTCTACTGGCCCTTTTTCAGCGTCACAGTAAGTAAGGAAGACTCTGCAGAAGGAGAAGGAACATCAGCTGGTATTTTTCTGGAGACGCGACGTGCTAAGTGACTGCTGGTGGCACTGGAGCCCTGCAGGGATACAGTAACAGGGGAGAGACGGACCTGGACGAGACAACTGATCTGCCGACAGCATTCACTGATGGTGACCTTGCTGTCTGTGTCACTTTGAAGGATGACCTTCCTGGGCAAGCAGCCGAGGGCAGTGTGTGTCGAACAAGGAGCATTAACAGAGGTCAAGGGGGAGCTGGCTGGCTAAGAATACGGGGCAGAGGTTGCTGCACCATGGCAACCGACATGGAACCAGGAAAATGAAAAGTGTCTTAGACAGCCTCCCCCAAAAGGTGGCAAACATCTTCCAGCAGTGTCCACAGCTTAAATGTAAAGATTTTGTTTTCTCCACCTCATCTGCACCTTTTTGCTCTGCAGAAAATGTAACTGTATTCAGTCTTTGGCACTGATTGCATGACTCTGTGTATCATCAGAGTCCCTGAATATTTATTTTTATTATTTCCAGACTTGGATGTCTAAATTTTTCCCCCCAATTTTTATTCTGAAAATTTAAAGAAATGGTACAAAACACAGACCTTGAGAGTGCTTCAGCAGTAATCAGGTTTTTGTACATTTTAGGTTTTGTGGAGTCTTCAATAAGGCTGTATCATGTATCATTTTCTCTAATACAGCATTTTTTTCATGGGTAGAAAAAACTACACAGTGCTTCTTATTGCTATATGTCAACAACAGCTTTTTATTTGCCAGTCTTCCACCAGGACAAGGAAAATAAAATTATAATTCTTACTCAGGTAACAGATTCTCCAGCCCAAACTGCGGATTGCTGCAGCGCTCGATGGACGTCTGAATTTTGTGTTTACAGTTTTGGGAAAATATCCACTGTGTTAACTTTGAGAAGCAACAGCAAAGAAGAAAAATTATATATATATATATATATTTTTTATTTTTTATTTTTATTTTTTATGGTATCATACAGACAGCAGATTCAATTTTATTGGCCATGAGACACCAGGTTTTTGCCCGGAAAGGTTAGGTCATTGCCTTCTTCACAATATCCCCACTAATGCCTCTCAGGTAGATCTGGATGCGTCGTCTTTTCACTGTAACAATAGTGGAAATGTCAGAACATGGACTCGTCCTCAGCCTCTGTGGTAGTGTGCAGTCTCCAGTAGCCACTTCCACCAGCCTGTAAAAGGCTCTCAGCACTAAGCTTCTGAAACCTGATGTGCACTAAGGTCAGAGATGACAACTTGGGTTTGAGACTCCAACTCACCTTTAAGTTGCAAAACTATAAAACTTCAGGCTCGACTCAGACTTGACTCTAAACCACCAGTTTTTATGTACATGATGTAATGAAGAGTGAAAGGAAGCCGGTATGTGGCCTTCTTAGTTAATATTAAATATTTAGTTAGTTAACTAAATATTTACCTTCAAACTAAACATTTAGTCAACAAATAAATTGGATCTAAATATTTAGTTGGTAAACCAAATATTTAGCTTGGTAAATATATGTTTGAAACTTTGCCATTTAGGAATGAGTGAATGGACATTTTTGACAAATAAATCCCCCATTGTCTTTTCTTATGATAAGCTAAATAACCCAAATTATTGGGTAATTTTTGACTGTTATTTTACAAACGGCACCCCACTGTGACTTCATAATATTGGCCACATAAAAGTGTGTGGCCAATAAATAAATGTCTGTCTAAGGTAACGCCGGGTTAAATAACTTTGGTTCATTTCAGGACAAAATAAATGCAACTCTTGTTGCTAAGCTAGCAGCAATGTTACAGCTGGAAACATCCAATTAGAAACACTTCCTATTCCATTCATTCAGAAGTTTAACACTCATTTATCTAAACTTTGTCCTATTTGTTATATGCATATTTGTGATACAGAATGGAGAACGAAGGCTTTAAATGTGGATTTAGAAAATGATTTTCCGTTAAAATTGTCTGCTCAGTGAGGAGAAACAGCCCTCCAAACCAGATTTAGTGTAATATAGAATAAAGAAATGGACAATATGGGATAAACAGCTGTTTGTCATTACAAACACTAAAACGCAGAAATTCAACATCAGCAGCTTTTAATCTCTGTACATTATTTTTCTTACAGAATTAATGTCCATTTACATCCCAAATGGGGTAAATATCATTACATTTTCAACACAGCCAGCAATAAGTACTAGATTTAAATGAATAGTATCTGATATGAAGCTAGTAATCAATGTGTATTATCAATAGTGTCTTGTCCTAAGGACTCCAGACAGAGACGATCTGGATGTGGTGTCAGACACTGGAGACTTGACTTTGATTTGTGAAGGTCTCTGACTGAAATGTGTCTTGGACTCTTGATTGTTTTTTGTATCTGAAGCAGTTTGTGGGAACAAGTTAAAACTTACAATCCCTGATAGTTTGGAAAGTGGTTTGCCTGCAGGTGCTACAGCTTCAAAATGATGTTTCACTTTGTTTTCTATTTGTTCTCACCTCCTGATTAAAAAAATGTTCCTTGATGAAAGTAACATTTAAAAAAAAGCATGAGTTGAAAAGTGTAGAAATGGATAATAGTTGTTATTTTTACACCTCAGTATTTCATTTTGCTCCAAGTTCGCTGTTCTTTGGAGCTCACAGTGTTTTCCTCTCAGGGAGCGGAAATTTACGAGTGAAAAAAAATACTTGGGATTAATTCCTGTGCAGGCACAACGCTGTGCTTCAAACCTCTGTACCTCTGTTTCTTTTCTATTAAGATAGCGACAGTTGGCTTCCATCCAGCCGGTGCTACCAGGCAACCAACCCAATTTCATAACAATGTTCTCCTATAGACTGCAGTCACCCTCTGCTCTACTTCAGGCTGTTACATAAACTCAGTAAAGGATTTACTATGATTCAGTGTTTCTATTTTAATGTAAAGCTTCCTTCTTGGATTTGTAAAATGTCAGACAAAAGATTTATTAGGATCCTTGTGAGTGAATGGATCTGTCTTCTGGTCGGCTGTCTTTATCTCTCCTGCTGCATCCTTTCCTCCTCCCTTCCTGCTCAGTGTGTTACAAGAGGCTTTATTGTCAAGCCGAAACCCTAAACCTTCCCGAGTCTTTCAGGGGGGTGATCGAGATTCTGATGCCGTCACGTAATCTTCTGCCTGCTGTGGTCGCACTCTTGTTCGCCTTTCGGTTACACAGTGATGGCCTTTGAAGATTCAGTTACTTGTCTGAAGAAAAGCTATTGTGTGTGCAGGACGGTGTCGTTCCCTGGTTTACTTACACTAGATGGAAAATAAGAAAGATGTTTTAAGGCTGACTGCCAAAACTGTCCAAACAGTCCAAATTAAATACAGTGCAGTTCAAATATATTTGTTAAATAAGTATTTTTCACAATATATTGTAATTAAACAATGTAGTTATTTTGTGATCAGGTCAGTAAAAAATGTTAGCTTTCTCATTGATTAATATTCTAACTAACTCATCCATGAATAGTTTAATGAATGCTGAAGCCTTTTGTAAATAGCATTATGTGGGTAATTATTTAGTTATTAAGGTTAGCAAGAAACTGTTCATGTTTTAATATTTCTATTATATTTGTTTTAAATGAGTTCTTTTTACTTGCCATTTTTTGTTATTATTATTAGGCTAATGATAATACTCTTAAAAAAAGGGATAATTTTGCAGAAGTTATGCAATTCTGTCTGATACACCAAGTCCTGTGAATGACACACTCATGCTCATTAACCGGAGCCTAAATAAATAAATAAACCTAAAATGCCTTTAAGAATAAAATTGTAGATGACAGCAGCATGACACCAAGCTCTATCCCGCCAGGCTCATAATGTGTGCAACCCATGGCAGAGATTAAATGCACATGTCTTGAGAAATCCTCATCACCCACAGAGTGCATTCAGTCAGGCTGCCACATTAGATATCACACAGAGTGCAGTTTGAAGAGCTGGGAATTAAACCTCCAAATTCAAGCACTGACCTTTACTTCCAAGTCTACAAGAGCAACTGTTATTGTCAACATGTGTAATTCCTCACTTTGGGTGCCAGCGTTCTGGCTGTGATTTCCAAATCAATGAGCATATATTAGTATAAAATCCCCCAGCACTCGGGGCTTTGCTCATGATGGAAGAATGAATAGGGAGGAAACAAGGACACCCCATGGGGCCCCACACTGGCCAACTGGTCTCACTGGTTGCAACCTGGAGCACAGCCATACATGTACACAGAGGATTATGTTGCAGTGGCGCTAATAAAAGAAAAACAAAATTATGTTTTACTACTGTTTTATTTACAGTTCTCTAAATAAAAATATACATTTCAAATCATGTGTTTAAGATCCTCTGTTGGCTGTGGCTTTAAATGTTGTTAAAACAGCATTTAAAGCCACAATGATATTAAAATTAATATCATTTTAATGATATTAATTTGTCTGGCACAACGATCATGTTACCAGAACCAACAATGCAGATGATCTCAGGTTATCGTACAACAGGTCTTGGAGCTCAATTCCCAGTTTTTCCTGACACTGAATTTCATTTTCCAGGGCTAATTAAATGCAATTGCAATCAGGTTTCAGTGTGAACAGTTTACGAGCCCAGAGCAGGAGTCACACAGCAGAGCTCCGCTTACAGATAACTATGGGTCGATTTAAAGGGAAAATATCAAACAAATTCCACTTTTATGGTCCTTAAATACATTGTTTGTGTACTGTAAGTGTCTAGGAATGGAAATATAGATTTATTCTCTCCCGCTGCTGCGTATATCTGTGTATAGTTTCGGGTTATATTTTTCAGTCTGTTCATTTTTCTAAAACTTGCTAAACAACGTCCCAATTTCCGGCTTATCAGTTTTGTGTATCCGCCATTTTTTCCTTTCAGTGATTTTTGTAGCCAAGTTCAGTTCAGCAGAAGATGTTCGGCTGTAGTTTGTGTTAACGCGCATGATTCCTCACTTCGGCCATCAGGGCCTCTTCGAAGTTTCTGGTTAAATTCAACTTTTCTCAGGAATGTTCCCACATCAGCGGGAAAGTCCGTTTTTGCACCACTGCTTCTGCTATGTCCGCCAGTATCAAGAGGGATTTTCCGAAAGACTTGGTCTGATTGAGGTGTCACTTCCTTCTCTCTGTGGAAAAGAGAGACAGCAAATCGGTGAGCTGCTAACAACGCTAAACAGACAACAAAGCTAATTTCAGACATGAATATTGTGTTGATAATAATGGCATCCTGGCCTTTGGTTTGACAGCGTTGAGCCTTCTGCTACTGTTAGCGCTGTGTGCTAGCTGTTAGCCGTTGAGCCTTCTGCTACTGTTAGCGCTGTGTGCTAGCTGTTAGCCGTTGAGCCTTCTGCTACTGTTAGCGCTGTGTNTGTTAGCCGTTGAGCCTTCTGCTACTGTTAACCCTGTTTGCTAGCTGTTAGCCGTTGAGCCTTCTGCTACTGTTAGCGCTGTGTGCTAGCTGTTAGCCGTTGAGCCTTCTGCTACTGTTAACCCTGTTTGCTAGCTGTTAGCCGTTGAGCCTTCTGCTACTGTTAGCACTGTGTGCTAGCTGTTAGCCATTGAGCCTTCTGCTACTGTTAGCGCTGTGTGCTAGCTGTTAGCCATTGAGCCTTCTGCTACTGTTAGCGCTGTGCGTTTGCTGTTAGCTTCCTACTTGATGATACAGATACTACAGGTTTTGAATATAATTATCTGGTTACTCTTTTGAGAACACAACGAAGCTGAAGTTGCTTTCTGATTGCAGCTTCCGATTTGGAAAATGGCTAAAGGGCGATTCCACCGCATTTTTTGCTACGTTTAGTATCTTTAAGCTACTCTAGTTTAAAAAACCTACAAGACCTAGACTCTTAAAACCTTGACTAGATTATTGTCAACTAATAGAATTATATTTAAAACCCAGTTTGTGATTTGTGAAACATTTATGTGACAATTTCACTTAATTTTTCAACTACCTTCAGTATATTTTATGAGAGAAAACAAAAAACTAAAGCTGGATATAACAGCAAAATAATGGAAATTTCAGAGGAGTTCAGAAATAAAGGTTCAGAAAAAAAGGTTCCATCCATCCATTTTCTTTCACCCTGGTCCCTCGTGGGATCAGGAGGTGCTGGTTCCTATCTCCAGCTACGTTCCGGGCAAGAGGCAGGGTCACCCTGGGCAGGTCAGCAGTCTGTCGCAGGGCAACTCACAGACAGACAGGACAAACAGCCATGCACACACACACTCACACCTAGGGAAAATTCAGAGAGACCAATTAACTTGACAGTCATGTTTTAGACTATGGGAGGAAGCCGGAGTACCTGGAGAGAACTCACCATGCACAAGGAGAACATGCAAACTCCATGCAGAAAGACCCCGGGCCGGGAATCGAACCCAGGACCTTCTTGCTGCAAGGCATAAAGGTTTCACAAATTACAAATCTGGTTTAAAATATTCTACTATTATTTAACAATAACCTGGTCCAGGTTTGAAGAGTCTAGGTGTTGTAGTTTTTTTAACTGGAGTAGATTAAAGATGCTGAAGGTAGCAAAGATTTTAATGGAATCGCCCTGTTTCCATTTCCGAAGCTGCAATCGGAAACCAACTTCAGTTTCGTGGAAACGCATGACCCAAATGCATTCAGTGATGTTCTTGAAGCTCCTGCTAACTCCTTAATTATGTGGAGGCTTTGTTCACGTCGTTCATATTGTGGTAGCATTAATATTTTATTGGGTATCTCACATGCATGTGCTCTGGGTCAGACTCTGGCTCCAACATGAAAGGTTAATGGGCAAGTCTTCTGTTGTTGACATCTTTAATAAACTTGGGAATAAAAAGTTTTTCTGCTGGTAGACAATCGAATCGCTGTTATCAAACCAGAAAATGGCTCGAGGGAGTGGAGTGGAATGCTGGGTCACCTGGAGGGGGCGCTGCGGGAAATGTCTGTTCACATTTAAGAGCACCGCAGAAAAACAAGTTGCTCTAAAACTAGAACAGATGGATCCGTGGAGCTACAATAACCAGGAAACCAGACAAAAGCTCTTCTACTTCATATAAACCATAAGTGAATGCTTTTCATGTGAAAATGAAAGATTTAAAAGCATGATATGTCCACTTTAAAGTTTATTTAGCAATTGGAGCCAACATTATGATCAGCTAACAGCAGTGGCCTTCAGTGGACCATTGACTGCAGTTTGTGTCTGTCTGGATGTGGAGTCGAACCAGGAGTGGTTGAGATGAGATGCGCTTCACTGACACAAATTGCTTTCATCATTTTTTCATAATTGTAGTTTTCAGCCGTTGTTTACTTCTGGATTTGTTAAGTTTGGCTTCTATTGGTGCAGAATTATGACGATGTCTACATCAGTAACGTAAACGTCAGATGAAATGCAATATGGCTGTTCAGATTGCGGTCAGGTCTGATATCGTTCTATATGGAGGTGGCACAAATCAGACTTTTTTGATTGAAAATATTGGAATTGGACTGTTGAAAAATTTGGATGTAGGTTGCATGTGTGCAGAAAAGCTGAATCTGGGTTGTGTTTTCCCACTGTGTGAACATACAGAAAACATAAAACATTTGTCTTATGTTGGGTTTTCATTAGCCAAAAGCAATAATCATCTCAAGTAAAAGAAAAAACTCACCCAAAGATATAATTCATTTTATAAGTTTTACTTCTTTGTATGTTATAAAGGAAATCAAAAACTTCCCTACATTTGATATATTTCTAGCTGCAGCTGCACCAATCAGTCCAGCTGCCTTTCACAGATACCATTAGAAAAAAACCCTTTTCTTAGGACAAATGACTGCAGTAATGGAGGTTGTTAGTATGTTCTGTTACACAAGTATTTGAAATTAATCAGAATATAATACAGTGTTCATATTTTCATATGATGCAGATATTTACCCCACAGACTTTACAGAAACAGAGAAATGCGACAAAAAGGAACATGAAAGAATAAAACTTAGGACTGACATACATTTGAATAATTCAGTTGCTGAACATGGCAGGATGCTTTTTCTAAAAGCACTCAGCAGAGCACAGTGGAGTCCCAGTATATGACCGCATCAGGAAGTCGACTCAACGTGTTTATGTAAAGAGAAAAACACAGTTAATTGGCAACGTAATGACCCCTGAGACGACAACTGCAAAAGCAGAGTTACCAAAGTTATCTTTTCCACTGTTTCCCATTAAAGGCATACATATTTAAAGCACCAACACAAGAACGTTCCGCATGAGGCAAACTAAGCAGATTGCACAGCCGATAATAACACAGTTACTTGTCTGCCCTGCGGGAGAGAAAATCTGATGGTTTTAGCAGTTTACTGCAGGGACATATGATTAAGTCATCAAAGTTTGAGAAGTTGGTACAAGAACTTTGTGTTCCCATAGATGTGTTAGAACAGAACCTCATGAACAGTAGTTAGGAGTACATTATCCCACCAATTTCCCTTCTGTTGGGAGATGAAAGCCCTCTATCACTATTTTGTGGCCACTGCCTTTGGTCCTCAGGGCTGGTCGTGTACTCAGCTGCCTCGGTTTCCCCTTGTCCAGTGTGACACCCATCTTATCCCATTACTGTTTGCGACTCCCTACAGTCGGGAGGAAAAAAAGTGTGCATAAATAATGTATTCCTCGGGTGTATCCACCCCCAGATCAATGGCAATACAAAGACCATCTACAAAGACGGTTGGCTCAAGGCCATATTTGATCACTTCCACTGTGCACCATCACTTCTCCCTTTTTTGTCAGCCCGCTGAGACTCAATTATTTCCAAGTGTTTGTAAGCTATTGTTGAAAGAACACGAAGTGAATATTTAAAGTTGGTGAGGGGGAGAAAATCTTTGATGAGACAAGCAGATGGAGGGTAATGTGAACTGTTGAACACAGAGAGAGAAGAAAAGTGAGGAACATTTATTATCTTTTGCTGCATCCCATTTCTTTGGAGTTTAATGCAACATTGTAAAATATTCCACTGCAAAGAAGAATTTGAAATGAAGTGGGTCAGTTCACAATGTAGAAGTTTGGCAAATTATTGATTTACCAGAAACCGTTTCCCATTCTGCAGAGTAGCAACAACAGAAGTCACCTAATTGGTAAACAGATTCCTCCTGAGTGTAATTTAACCTGAGTTTCTACTACTGGGCTGTGAAGCAACAAAGGTTTGTTAGACAAAATTAGAGAAGAAACGACATTAAGAAGACAAAAGGAACATAACAATACATAACTATTGTCTCATCCACCATTATTACTGGAGAAAAACACCACTTTAGCATGATTTCTAATTTATTGCCATTATGGTATTAAGCAGTAACTTCATTATAAAGCGCTGTATAACGTGAAGCACCGTTAAGCAATACAAAGTATAAAATCAAGCATCAGAAGAACAGTTAAATCATGACAAAAAGTAGAGAAATCAAGAGTTTTCAGTTGGTTTCTAAAAACCTCCAGTCAGCAAAATGAAACTGCTGAAGCTGCTTCCATTAAAGATGTCTGCAAAAACATGGCCATATTCTGCTGATGTAAAACACAATTTTATAAGTGCTGTTTCCATTAAATAAGATATGAAATTAAATAAAAATATAAATAATAATAGGACAACAACTGGAAATCATCAGCATAGATGTGATGTGGTTAATGTTAAACTCTGATGATTGGCCTGTTATAAATGCATAAAAGCACCAATAAATGAATTTATTTAAATATGACTGAATGAAAGTGAATGCAGTGCCTATTGTACGTTCAGGTGTAAAGTTCCCTTTTATGAGAAGGTTGACCAGATCAATGCAGTTGTTTATATGGTGAAGTTGAAGTGAGTGCAGCTCACCATGACATCCATTAAAACCGCTATTTTCTTGACCTTGACATTAATGACTTTCCTCTGAATGTAAGCACATTGAATAAAGGCTCATGTTCATTCAAATTATTAGGTGCTTTAATTTTATTTTTCACAGGGCTGGAAATTACAGCACATTTCTCTTGTCCCCAACAATGTCCATGAACTTTAGCATCTCAGACAATCAGGAATATTCAGAGTATCTGATAAGTTGGAGACCACCCAGTTGCATAAATATAGCAGATGCCTGAGGCTTTTCACACTGCGTCTTGTCAAATATTGCATCCAAAAAGTCCCTTGAAACTGTGACATTGCGACTTAGCCTGGGATTTGATATTTTATGCAACTTCAGGTGAAAATGAGCAGAGAAGCTGCAATCTGCTGCACACCTTACTTTTCTCCTAGATAAGAAATGTAACTGGCTGAAAGAACAGCCCAAATTTGATTAATTTACATGAAATGTTTGTGTTTAGATTTTTGTTTGAAAAAATGCTCTGAGACCATAAAATCCTTTTCATAAAACTTTAAAATGATTGCATCCTCATAAAGTTTAATTCCAACAGTATTACAGTTGTGAAGGCGATTCCTTGAAGGGTGTGAACTGGTTCTGTCATATTACTGTCCTCAAAAGTTCCTCCAAGAAATCACCAGAACCGCTGCGGCTGTCTTTTTAATCACAGAAGAACATTTTCCTCACATTCATAACCCGGATGGATGGGCTCACAATCCAATATTTTTGATGTGGAATTCCATTCAATTAATCCCTTCATTTATTTATTGCTCTATTTCCAACAGACTAATAATTGATGATGCATCCAACAGGCAAGGCACCGTCTCTGAGTCTGCCACAGGTAATGAGTATTTGTGTGAAGGGCAAAGCACTAAAATTAGATCAAAGGTCTGCACTCCATAGGCATCAAACGATGGGCAGAAGTCATGCTCGAGCGTGGGTATAGCAATGCCTGCACAGTTACTCAGATGTCAAAGCACTGGTAATGACTGGATCTGCTTAAGGAGACGTCTTTGATGTGCAGATCCCAGCTGAGAAAATCTTGGTTTTATCAGTCTAATTTGTATTCCTGTCAATATTGGAGGGATTAAAGCTGTGTAGCTGATTAGCAAACAGTCGTGTGTTTTCAGAATCATTGTTAAATCCTTACCCAGTAGCTCTACACAGATACACTGTCTTCAACAAGTATTCTGTAGGCTTAGGTCTTAGATTTTACCTGCAGAAGCTAAACATTACATGTCTCACTGGGTTAATAGGATACAAGCAGAGTAGGAGAAATAGTAATTGCTCTTCTTGAACTTTCAACTGAAATAAAAAGTACTTTAATCCTTGTGGAGAGAACACAGAGTGATAAATACTTGATAGGAAGAGAGGAAGGAAAGTGAGCAGTTTCCATTTTGCCAAGTAGGAACTTAGGGAACATGTTACTGCGATACTGCTGCTGATTGTTGTGACGAGAGTGTTACTTTTAGCTGCTGTGCATCGTCAGGTTTCTTCACCACCGTTAGTAATAGTGCCTCTGTGATTGTGCACAGGAGTGTGTGTAAGTAGTGTGTACACAGTGGCAGTGTGTGTGACCAAACAGGATAGTTGAGTTCTGCTTCATGTCATTTTCCACAGCCAACACTTTGCTGCTGCAACGAACAACAATCAACCCGCCTGGTCGCCGTTCACCAAGGTTTTTCTATGGAATATAACTCTGAATTATTTACATAAAATTTGCCTAATTAGTGATTTTTCCATAGAGTACATCTAAGAAACAGCTTGGGAAGCTGAAATGCCAAGACGCAATGCTATTGGCTGAGAGTCGTCCAACTTCTCCTTCTTGCAAGACAGTCGATAAGGCAGACTGCAGAGGTTAGCTTCTGCAGTGCTGCTAAGGTGTTTTCCACTGTGCATATTAAGGTATATTTGATGTTTGAGCTGTTAAATAATGTAGTTATTAGCATTTTAGAGGGGGTGTGACGTATTCATGTATTGTAGATATTTCCTCTGTAGTTGCTGTAAACTCCAAGGATCCACTGGAGTTTACACATGGTGTGTTTTTATTATGGATAACACGTGTGGCTCCATGTCGGCTCAGCTGTACTTACGCAGCAGGACAGAGCAGAAGTTAAACGTGACCACTCTTCTTATTTATCCGCCGTTAAAACATGGTTCTTTAAGTCAACCGGTTTTTAATGTTTTAGTTCTGGAACCAGAGGCCAGATGGAAGCCTGAAAGTAAATGCTTACTAAATATTTCACAAAAATAAGTCACCAGTAATTAAGATGTTTTTTCCCCCTGAAATTAACATTAGAAAATTCTAACACATTCAGTGCTATACCCACAGAAACAAATAACATAACAAAGAAATGAAACTTTTCACAGTTTCTGATTCATTGAAGTGAAGACTAATTATTCTTAACCTTGAATAATACCTGACATGATAGGTAATTAATAATTTTGTTTTCTAACAGTACACATTTGCCGAATATATATTACAGACAGCTGGATTTGACAATGTGATGATTACACATTGACAACAATCCAGACAATCATTGAAAATTTGTCCCAGCCTGTTAGGTGATGAGGATGATTCTGGCTCCTAGAAATAGGAAACTTAATTAGAAAAGTGTTTGAGGCTGGAGGAAGCATTTACTCCTGTCTCTGCTGTCTCATGAGGTGGAGTAAATGTCTCAGTAATGAACCGAACCTCTCAACGCTGAGACCTAGAAATGTGTCATATGATCCACAGACTCCCTGAACACAACACCCCTTCACCATCTTTAACGCTCCGAAAAAGGAAGCTCCAGATTGATGATAAATAAAACGTGAATCCAAGTCTTCAAAACATTCATAAATATAAAGCATCAAAGTGATTGTGAAAGTATTTTTAAAAGCTTATGATTCCTTATTGATGCTGAGCTCAGATAACCTTGTGTGTTCTACTTTGAAGAGGAAGGGGCTTCATTAGATGTAAAGTAGGTCAGTGTCACTGCAGGAACAAGATGCAGTAGATGGTGTGTACTCCTGCCAGGGAGAACAGCTCCATATTCTACCACATCTGAGCCTAATACAGCTGGCATCTTTAATGATTTGGATCGGACATTGTAAATGTTTTCATTTTTATGTGGACAGTCTATGTTGCAATAAAATGTTTACGGCGTCAGTTTCTCATCATGTTTATCACTGCAGTTTCTTTGTTTGTTCCCTCATTGTAGAAATCAGATTTTTACTGACCGATGTTAATTTCCACTTTTTCTTTGAGGTCTTACTTTCCCGTTGGAAATATTCAGTTTTCCTCCTTTGGACAAACGTAAAAGTATTTGTGTACATTTTTAACTGTTAAAAGTAACAAACAGCTGAATAAAAAAGATGTTGCAGGTTCTTAAATAGTAACAGCAGTTTTGAATATTTTATGCATCAAAGCATTTGTCTCAAGCATTGACCTGATTTTTACTAATCTTAAAATAAAAACATGCTGTTTGTTTTTGTGATTAAAACCAAACAAAAATTAAAACATGGCGGTTTTAGTTTTTGATGCACTTAATGACAGGTAAAGAAATCAGATATTTTATTATTTAGACCGCAGTCCACTGGTCAGATTTCATCATGTTCTACATCATATTATTGTTCATATGTGCTTTCTTTCGTGAATTTCATTGATTTTAATATAGAGTGGATGTGTTAATATCTCTTTGCTTTGTTTTTTGCTTTTGGTGATTTTCAGAATCACCAAAAGCAAAAATTAGCAGCAGAAATTAGAAATGCGAAGCAAACAAATATCACCTGCTGTTTTTACTGGCAAAGCATTCGGTTGAAAGGTAATTACAGTATCTGCATTTCTTTAGATGTTTAAGGTAGTTTTTATTTCGGGACATAATATTCAGATTTTAGAGCTTCAGTTTAGGATTTTAGGCTTCCTGAAGGTTTTCTGTTTTAGTTTTTCAGACCTGGCCTGAAAACTCGTGCTTACATGGTTGGAGCTGAATGTTCTTGTTTAGCTGTGTGGTGGTGGGGGGTTATACCAGCTGTGGAACTAACAACACAGGGAGAACACGGCGTAATGCAGCCGGATGGGAGTGAACGCGCAGGATGCTCCTGCAGACAGTTCCAATATGTATGCGCCACAGCTGAGCTCTGAGTGGATACCCTCGGGTTTCAAGGGCTTATTCCAAAGATCCTCTGTGGGTTGTATTAGACTGTCTGTCTGACCCTCTAAAGGAGGAACTTTGATCTCACTGCCACCCTGGGAGGTGGCGACATTTTGCTCACTGCAATCTTTTGAAGCGTTTTTTTTCCTCTTCTTTCCAGCCTTCCGAAATTAGATTGGAGTAACAAATATGATGAAAAAGTTCATGGCACATGTTCAGTTTGTGGAAAAGGTGTTTTCATATCCTCGGTAGTTTCCCTTTGAGTCTGATTTTGACATAAAATCAGCATCCCTGTTGCTGAAGGAAAGGCCTGCAGAACACAACTGACCCGTGAAACAGTGAAACCAGTTCGGGTGAGGACAGGGTAATGATTTTTCAATAAGATAGCTCTTAGCACCAGTCTGCCCTCCTGAATTGGAATATAATGTAGTCCAATTACAATCAGATAAACAACTATCAATCCAACTGATGAATTTATAATCAGGACAATATTCTGTGCTGGCTGTAAGATTATCCACATTTAATTAAAGAAAGTATTTTCTCAGTTGATTATGAATTTAACAAGACCATAATGCGATGTTCTGATAAGCAAGACAACATCTAAAAAGGAGATGGCGCAGACCTCCCTGTGATCGGTCATCTGAGCTGCATTCTTGCAGTTATTTACCGGAAATTAAACAGCTAATGCAGCCAATGTGCATTTCTGCAGAAGCAACCTCACATTAAGAAGCTACTGAGTGCTCATTGAGGCTGTTATGATGGGAGAGATATAATACAGGAAGTCTGTTCTAACAGAACCAGTTTAAATGTGGTATAAATGTTTCAGAGGGTGTGCAAAGCAGCTTGGCATGAGAATAAACGTTTAAGCATCGACAGAAGAACAGCCTTCTCCAGCAGGAAGCAGATGATTGCTATTTTGTTTACTAATTTGTATTGAAAGCGGGGCAGACAGAGGTAGATGGCCATAGGAAAGCAATGCATTGCGACCAAGCAAACTGAGCAGAAGGAGCAGCTTACTGTAGAACAGAAAATTATATTTACACAGTGCTAATTGAGATGCCACTTACATTCTAGTGGACATATTATTTCTAATGGGCAATGAAGGCTTGTTAGCTAAACCTAGTATATTAGCTCATGTCAGCATAAAACTCAAATGGACAATAATAAATTGTTTTCTATCAATCCTAAAATGGCATCATGAGCACAGCACTTGTTTTCTTGTTGGATTCTGCAGAGATATTGGAAAAGACTTTGTGTGAAAGGACTGAGCCTTGAAAAAGACCAATAAGTTATCAGGTTTAGTTAAAAGTACTAAAAGTAATTATTTTTAATTGACATATTTCTGTATTTTAAGGAATTCCCAGCAATAACAGATCTTAAAAATTCCAATAAAGTAGATTCATAATTCATAGCAATAAATAAAAACTCTGAATAAATGTTATTTGGTAATGATTGGATTAGATCTGATTAGTTTGAGCAGACTTTCACAAACATCTCAAATAACAGAAAAATGTAGGGAATTTCTAATGCAAATAAGGAGGTTACATTATTCCCAAATCTTTTTTTTATATCCTAATTTACTTTGTGGACTAATTTGCATAGATGGATAGATAAATGGATAATATGTTAGCGGATGCTTTCACACACCAGAACACTTTAATGAGCATGGATTTGGATGATAAAGAGAACTAATTCCTAATCCTTCACATCTTTGTTTTTGATCTGATTTTATGTTTGACCCCACCATTTTATGTATTCATAAATTATATTCTAAACTTTTGAAATGGCTTGGGCCCAGCTTTGTGGTGCTGTACATGCCTTTCCCAGGTGCTCACATGGATTGTCCTGTGAAGTGAGCAATTAAAAATCAGTGCATGGACATGAGTTTCCGTGCCAGTCCAGATTGACTGAACCATGCTCATAATTACATGCATTTTTTAAATAATTTTTATGCCTTGGCTCATTTCATGATTTATTACCTTAACACAGCTGTCAGAATTTAGGCTTCAGTGATTTGGTCCTAAATGGGATTGCTATTAAAATGCAAGTGCAAAGTCGCAGAACAGCCTACATGTTGAACTGGAGCTCATGTTGGTTAGCAGAAACCAGCCTTACAATGAACAGCTGTTTGTTTATAGAGTAAAACTATGTGGTTATGAACGGATTAGATTACAAACCAGGGTCCTAACACTGCCATCGGTTTCTTAGCCTGAGATCACCATGCATTATCTTTAAAAGGGGACTGCTCAATCCAAACTCTGCCATGAATAAGTTATTAATATATTACAATCTGATGTTAACGGAGGCATGTCCATTCTTGTTGGATCAGCATATGTTCATGGCTCAGTATTGCTCAGAAGTGCACTTATGTAACCTTGTGTTTGGCTTGCATAAATAAGGATATTTCTAAGCTGAAACTAATTCTGATTCTTTAGTACAGAGATCCAAAACGATGCAGACCAGTGGTGACTGTTAAGAATCTGTCAAACTCAAGAGGGCTTTTCCTGTAGATGTTTGTGTCTGAATCAGTGTAGAAAATGTGCATAGGAAAACACATCACTGCTCCTTTAAAGTTACAGTGCACCATGTTTTTTATTTCAGATGTTGGTCTGAAAGATACCTCAACTGGGCTCATAAAAACAAGGATAGATTTCAGCCGATTTTTTGGGGGAGGAATCTAAGAATCCTTATTTCTTGTTTTCATAAACGGTTCCCTGAATCAGAAACTGTTTTTAAGAAAATTATTACCAATGCAAAGTATTCCACTCCAAGATTGACTTACCCACATGGTAATGCTTTGCTTCTATTTATCATTATTTAGTTTTATTGAATGGAAAAATGTACTTATGACATCGCAACCGTATTTCACATCCTCCCGGTCTCAACGAATGGGTGGGGGAGTTCATCTATTAAATTGACTGAAGATGAATACATAAACCAAAAGCTGGAGTATAGCCATTTTTTATAATTGTATTTGTGAGCCTGCCTCTTTATTATTGCATTGAATATAATTCTGATTTTTGTATAACTTTTCTTCAGGTTAACTTGGAAAGTGAGCTGTTATAGTTAATTTTCTAAACTACAAAAAAGTAACTGTTAGGGAAGCTCAACTGTGAAAAATTGGACTGATGTTGATATGCGACAGAAATGATGCTGTTAGATTTACCAGTTCAGTAATCGGAGTTACTGGGTTTTTAATGCCATTACTCAATTAATCGTAAGAATAATCAATAGATTACTCAATTACTAAAATATTGGTTTACAACAGCCCTAACTCTGTTGTCTCTTAGCATGTTTGAGCATTAAGGAGTAATCCCCTTTATGTGATGTGCAAATTACAAGCACTGTAAGAGAAGAGAACTATGTGCAATGGCTGGCTAACGATGCTAAGGCTAGCATCCAACACAACAGTTTTCATTCTGGTGCTAAATAAGAGATTGATCTGCTGTATTCTAAGAAAGGAAACATTTTACCATCTCTAGTCAAAATCTAAAGTTGAACTAGTAATATAGTTCCAATTGTAAGCGTGCATTCACATCATCTGCTTTAATTGAATTCTAGTTTGTTTGCCTAAAAATACAGTTCGTTTGGGGAGGTGTGATGCAAACCAAAAAGCGAACTCTGGTCCACCTAAATACTTCTGTTCTTGGTTTGTTGAAGTGAACTCTGCTGCAGTTCAAATGCATGTTGATGCAAGTGGAGTGGAAAACACTCTAAAAGGAAGACTAGATAAATATTGTCCTTTCCCCAACTCCAATCCATTCTGGGTAAACGCAGCCAAAACAAACGTGAGAGTCTAACACCAGTGGGAGAAACAGCTCGTGGTTTTTTTAACCAAAGTCTGACGCCACTCCATTTTTATTTACATGCCAGGAGTTGTGATCAGTGTCTTCTTCAGAGGTTTTTGTGTTGTTTCCTTCAGTGGTTCTTGGTGCAGCGCCCCCACAGGTGAGCAGGGAACAGGCTTTTTTCATTTAAAACAAACCCTTTAACACATTTGTGCTGAACTCTACAGACATGCATTTATTTTAGAATGCACATACGTCTGTTTGAAGGCGTTTGTGTCCTTTCAGCAGTTATGCTGCGTTATGAAACTGCAGTGTGGCACAGAAATGTTGGAGCAGCTGATCAACACCTTGGGGATCTCGTCTCTTGTGTCCTGTTTTGCTGGTATCCATGCAAGTAGTGACCATGTGAAAAGGTGGCTGGTGTGCACTCGGTCGGATAAACAAGCTAATACATGTTAGGAGTACAGAAACAACAAGGTCTGCCTAATTAGCTGTACAACAGAGCAGCGGCTCAATAAATGTCTTCTGTGAGACCAGACTGCCGTTACGGCCAAAAACCTAATGGTTCAGAGAGAGTGAGTGATTATTGGTGCCTGAGCCTTTGACAATGGAAACTTCAGAGCAGAGGTATCTAAAAGCCCTCTGCTTAGAGCACAGCTCCCAACAGTATGCATTAACTCCAGCAGCCTGTGGTTTAATATTACCGTGTGACCTGGTCATAGCACACCCAGGACCATACATGCCATGGGTGAAAATGGAAAAGACATGCCATGTGGTTTCTAAATTGATTGAATGATAGTGCTTTGCCAGAGCTGTTCTATTACCTGATACAGGGAGCAGAAGTCATCCTGTAGATGTTTTAAACCTGCAGGAAAAAGAGATTTATGTTGAATATAAGGAGATTTGTCCCAGACTTTATTTTGGTTGCCTTTGATTTTCATTCACAAGCCTTTTATCCCACGTTGGTTTATCTTTGAGACACTGAAAACGCAAGGACTCTGTTATTTCCACAGCTTCAGTCATTAAGCCCAGACCTTTTCTGCTGCTGAACGCTGCATGATGTTCTAATCTTCTAAATGAATCCCATGAGTTGGTTTTCATGTTAATTAGTTTTAAGATCAGAAAGGGTGGAGTGTGAGAGGGTTCCTGCGATTTTCACCACACATGGAGAACAGGCCCTACCTTCACGCCGGCTCATCAGCAGCGCTCTTGTTCCGGCTGATAAACCCTTTAAGACTGGAGAAACCGTGTGGACTTGGTGGAGATTCCTTTTGTGACTAAAACATGCCGAGTGCATGGAACTTTCTTTTCTTTTTCTCAGTTTTTAGTGGATTTTGTTGCTTTCTGTTAACGTTTTGGTTGGAGATGCATTAGTGGTGGTTTGTTTATGTGAATGAACAGTTTGGATCACATTCAAATGTTGAAAAAAATCTTTAAAAGCAAAATAGTTTTACATGCAAGGTGAAAGTTAGAGGAAAAGAAACAATGTAATTCAACAGAAACATATTTCCACATGGCTTGTTTTGATTTTACGTAGGATTTTCTTTGGCGTTATTAATTGTTTAAGCATTTTAATTCATGTCCATCTGTTATCCGACACTCATGCTGGTTCCTGTCTCCAGCAGCCATCAGGTGAGAGGCGGGGTCACCTGGACAGATCACCAGTCCATCGCAGGACATCACACCGACTGACAGGACAAACCACCATACACACACACACAATACACACACAATACACACACAATACACACACACCCATTCAACCTAACAGTCATGTTTTTGGAGCAGCCTCTGCTTTCCATGTTTCATCCTGAATTTTCCTCATTTGAAATAAAGTTACTTTGGAAAAAGAAAGGGAACATGAGGGGAGGAAGCTAAAATAAATCTAAACATTTCACTCAGGGTTCTTCTGGAGGCCCGGTGACCTGCAGCTTTTAAACGTGTCCATGGTCCAACACCTGAATCAAATGACTCGGGTTGAAGCATCGACACAGCTAAAGGTTTCAGCTGCAGGCCTAATTTCTGTATTAAAAATTATTTTATTGTTCTGATATGTTTTATTTATTTATTTATTTCCTTAGCTGCGAGTCAGAATATTCTAATCTATGAATGAATGTTTGAAATAAACTACTCTGTATGGATTGAATCTACGTTACAATGTTTGAATTATTTTAAATAAGTTATTTCTTCTTATGTAGGAAGCCCTGTACTCGTCCAGAGGTTAGTTTGCTCTTTCGTTCCCCAAAAGGTTTTAGATGGAGATAGGAGATCAGAGGACCACAATAAGCTACAGATAATTCCCCAAAAACATGAATTTACTATATTATTTAAAAATCAAATATATCCTTTGATCCTCACATGAAAATGTCGAGCAGGTTGGATTTCCGTACAGGACGCTGCGGTGAGGCAGAAGGCCAGAAGCTCCTGGGAGGCTCTGCTGTGGCGTAGCGTCGATCCAGGCCCGCTCGGCTCCACCACAGTTTGGGTCTCCATAAATAACAAGAGGCAGACGGTGACAAACACAATGAGAAACTGAGGACAATATGGCAAGGAGGTTGAGAGCCTGAATAAGAAAGCGA
Organism: Poeciliopsis paucimaculata; assembly: GCA_903067055.1. NCBI lineage: Eukaryota > Metazoa > Chordata > Actinopteri > Cyprinodontiformes > Poeciliidae > Poeciliopsis > Poeciliopsis paucimaculata. The sequence goes on along the minus strand of CAEGAD010002227.1, from coordinate 27,807 downwards.
CAGTTGGTTAGGCCTGCAGACAAAAAGAGCCAAACACTGATTTGTTGTTGGGAACAGAGGCAGATTGGGTTTGAATAGTTGCACAACAATGAGAGCACAAAAAAACCAAAGCACTGCAGTTGAGAGATAAGCCTCGGTGTATAGAAGGTAAAGAAGAAAAAAAGCCAAGATGCTCCAAGGACCCAAAGCTAAAACACATGCATCAGGCATTCCTGTTTTGTGCTTGCTCTGCAGGAAGTGACTCAGTAATCTCATAAGTTGCACACATAAAGAAGTAAAAGATCGAAAATGTATAACTTGAGAACACATTAGTTCTAAAATACTGTTTTCATGTGATAAGAAGGCTCTATTACAGTATATTCAGTATTATATTCTCATTAATTCGCCCCATTTAATGTTCAAGCTTTGACTATATTCCATTGACTTCAATAGAAACAATGCTCTCCCACCAGAACAATGTGTATTTAACTAAACTGCACTGTGCATTTCTGCAGGCTACAGAAGTGTGGTAATATTTAGCATATTTTATATTCTGTTGACATTTAAATTAGAAATGAGTATGTGGGTAAAACTGATTCTAAAACAGAAAAGAATTCAGTTGTCAGATGAGAGGAATATAGATTTACATCTGTAGTTTTCCACTGGTGTAAAAGTGTCATAAATACAGAGCAGGTAATAAATCTGTTCCTCAGTTTTGATGGCTGCAGTTTGTCTTTGGAAGTTTGCATTTAGTATTAAGTGTTTTTAGTTTTATCTTCATTAATATTTCAGATCTGTTTACTGTTCAAGGTCTTTTCCATCCTGATCAGCCACGTTAGCTGTCTGTTGCTTCCAGTTTTCCACATAATGAACCGAACATCCAACTCAACCAATAGAGATGTTGTTGTTTTTATTTATTTACTTTCTGTGAAAACCCCAGTGACTCTGAGCCAGTGTCAGAGGAAAGACAAATCATTTTCATGGGAGAAAAAGAGATGCACATTTAGTTTCCAGAGGAAGGCAGGTTTTCTCATGACATGTTTTATTTATTCTGGTATACATACACAGAAAACGCTAAGAGCACGCACGCAGAGAACTGCTGCATCAGCGCAGACAACACATGGACGGTATGAGCTTTGTTTGGGTCAGTGAACAAACTGTGTGTTAGTTTGCAGTCCCAGTGATATTTTAAAAAGATCAACAGCAACATTTTACGTTTTAAAAAGGTACAACTCTGTTATGAATTTATTTGACTCCACACACAATTAAGCTATAATAGCAAGTAATTTTCAAGATATTTACTATCTTGAAAATAGATAGCAAGTATGATGTGATAAAAATAATAATTCAGAAGATTGCCATTCATAAAAGGGTGATATTAAAATAAACCTTTAAACCTTGTTCTTCTTGCTGCAGAAAATCAGATTTATAGCTCCGGTTTGTCATTTTCAAATAGGTTCTGCACAGTAACGGGTAGACAGAGGGACTCTGGAGTGACATTTAAATGCTTTTGCAAGGTTTTATTAGGTTTGCACTCAGGTGTCAGAGAGTGATGAGAAGAAAGCTGGAAGGTGAAACAAGCTAACATCACTGGGCAGAAAGTCAATGACACAATTTAACATATGTTATAATATTCAAAGGGATATTAGACATTATTGTACTATTATTATCCAAGTTTCTTCAACGAGTATTTGTAGATGCTCATTACTGTGCAGGACGCATCTCCTGTAGCAGTCTGTGTTACAACAAATCTGAAAAAGCCTCTGACTGAAGACATTCTGCTGTTGCATAACAGTCTCATATATTTAATTAAATAGTACTCAATAGTGAGAAATGTAACATTTATTGATCCGCGTGTGATGTCATTTACAGTATTTAAGTTATCATTTTTGACCAAGACAATTGGAATAGAAGTTTATGTAGAGATCCAGCTTCGTGGTGCCTTCCATCAGTAATTACATCACACTGAGTCTGTATCTGATTTTAAATAATTCTTTTTAATATTACTAGAAAAACTAATTTTGAATGTCAGTTTGGGTTGAAGTAGCTGAATTTAACACACTGATAGATGGTGTGTTAAATGAGATTTGGTTCTGTGGGTTGGTCCAGTTCTTGGCTGATTGGGACGACGTCTGTTATTTGGATGTCATACGGTTAATAAATCCCACATGGAGGTTCCTCCAGGCTCCATTCTTCTACTGTTTGTTGGATTCAAGATGAATTTTTCAGTTTTAAGTTGGGATTTCTACAACCTACAAGACTGTAAATTATCAAGTTTGTGGAAATAAGAGAACATTTTTAAGTATTGAGTGAGACATTTAAATAAACCAACATTATTAAGACTGAGCTGTTTAAGTTTGAAAGCATTCCTGTAGTCTGAGTCATTTAATTGATCATTTAGCTTCCACTCCTCTTCCTTTGAATGAACTGAACCGGATAGGGCCAGAGTCTCATGCTGAATGACTATTATTTAGTCTTTTGGTGTTTTTCCTGTGAGTGTCTGTGCTGACCTGTGATGGACTGGTTACCTGTCCAGGGTGTTTTCTGCCTCACACCCAATAATCAGTGGAGACAGGAATCTGCCCCCCTCCACCCTCAGGGGCTGTGCCGTGTTTACAGATGATGGATTTAGTTTTTATTGTTTGTATTGTTAGTCCATAAAGCTAATAATAACGTACTGAACATAATTCTTTTGAGTAGGTATTTTACACGGTTAAGTTCACATGGTCCTGCTGAAACGGTTTCTCTTCCAGCCGATGGTTTTCTGTGGGTTTGCTTGTTACAGTTGCTGCCTTGAGATTTGCTCTGCTCCTGCAGCCCACAAGATGCTTCATTTTCTACCGAGAAAGCAGCAGAACAGTACCAAATGCTGCCTTTGTGTGTTGTGTGTAATTAAGGATTCTCATATTGGAGATGGCACATACTGAAGAAAAGTCCTCCTACCCTCTGCTCCACTGCGGTGCTACAGCAACGCAGTCAGTGGCACAAAGGTCTGGCATTGTCTGTCTTAATTTATCCCCTCCCTGCTTTACATGATCTTTTTATCCTGTAGAAACAGTGTGATGACATGACATGCAGGGTGTTTTATTGATTAATGAGGATCTTGGCAGTAGAAGAAGTCTTTGAAACTTTATACTGTTAATCCAAGGAGTTTATCTGTGTTTTCTATTTTGGCATTTAATTTCCAGATGATTTAACTGGTTAGCATTTTTCAATCCAACGGCACATGAATTTGTCGATGTACCTTTAATTAAAAAGCTTATTTTAGGAAACATATGAATATGACATTAAATGTCAATGTGTGCAAAAGGTATTGCTTTGCTGAAGGGACAGAGGTCACTCTGTTCAGTTTAAAACGCATCATAAAGACTCACATTGTCTGTAACATTTTATTCAGATTGGATAAACACAGACAGTTATTCAAAAATAAAACACAGCAACCACATAAAACATGTTGAGGGACCCAGATGGGTTTAACCTGTAAGTTCAACAAGAGCTTCCAGCTGAATAAACGTGATCATGCAGTTATTATACGATTCACATCCCTTCAACTGCACTGAACTCAGGATATGTCTAAAATGTTGAAAGCTCTCATTATTTCATATCAAACCCTCATGGAAATGTGAATTAAAAATTATGAGTGCCTTTTATTTGCCTTTTAAAGCTAAAATTAGATTGAAGAGAAAAAAATCTGAGAAAAACTGAATTCTCAGAATTTCTTTTAATAAAATATTTTCAGCGCAATGTACACATACCTTTTCTCAGAGTAACTTGTACACATTTAAAACCTGTTTAAAGTGATTAAAGTTGTAAGGTAGAGACAAATTGGATGCTTTTCGAAACTAATCTATTTTTTCTCAGTAGATTAATTAAATGTGTCAGAAGTGAGAAGTCCTATTTTGCTGTGACTGTAAACACATCACAGCAACACATTTCAGTTTCATAAAAATCAGATAGTTAAAGGATGTGGATTTAAGCTGTGCTACATCACTGGGATCATCTTGTTATCCTTCATTTTCTGTTAAATTAAAAACTCTTTCGTCAGCCTACAAACATCCAGAACATTTCTTTGCTGCTTGTTGTAAGTTTTTGTTACATTTAGTTGCTGAATGAAGGTCGAATCAGGAGCCTGTAATAAAAACAGAAGCATTTCCCAATAGAAGTCCTTAATGGTGAATTTCTGATGATACAGAAAGACTTTTAGGACAGAATGTTGGTACTTTATCCAGATGGAGTTGTCAGTACATCTGATAAACTGTACAAGTAAAAATACCGATTGAACTTGCTGAACATGTTAATATTCATAATGCATGTACTGAGGTAGATGTGTGGATGGATATGTGAATGTTTGTGCTGCTCTTTCAACAAGGTTTTCTGATGCTATCTTCTCCAAGTTCCATTTATTTTGTTCTTTATGCAACTGAACGACTGAACTCCGATGAGAGGAAAGGAAGAATTCTTCTGAAATGATTAATACTGATATTATGTTTTAAATTCGAATAACTTCACAAATATTCTCGCTGCTGACACAATAATTTCCCGAGGGACCATAAATAACATCCAAGAAAATGTATTACCTTGTCACAGAGGAAAGGGGAACAGAATCGTTTCTGTCGTGTTTGACTGCCACAGAACAAGACAGTTCTGATTAGACTTTCTGCTCTGATGGCCGTGCAGTTGTCTTTCTGTTCATAATGCAAAGGATGCATTTTCTAATAACTTGGCTCATATAAAGGTTGAATGATCTTCTTCTGTCATGCAGCTGATTCACAGACAATAAAAACAGATTGAAAATGCAAATATCCATATTTTAGACTCATTTCTTCAGTTTGTTTCACACACAGACATCAATATTACAGTAAAATGGACTGACTTGCATTAGTGTTTGTGCCAAATTTACAAGGAAGAATTAAAATATTAAACACAATAAAAACACAGTTCATTTTTTTAGCTTACCCTTTTTCAATCTCTGAAATTTTGATATAAAACAATACTGATTTCACTAAACTTTCTTTTAGCACTTTTAGCAGACTTGTTTAGTTGCTCTTTTGTAACCCTGGACAGATTTCCCTAAAGACCAAGATTTGAACAGAGGATGACAAATCTGTATGAGTTACATAAAGTATGTTTTACTTTGAGGTGCATATTATATTATGTGATTAATTCAGCCCCTTGTTCCATGCTCATGTTCTCTTTGAAACTGCTCTTATCTGCATCTCTCTCTTGGTAAACCTAAAGCCGAGTCAAATTGGTTCTTTGATGTTTCTGCCTGCGAGGCCGTGACATTGTAATGAAAACTGTATTCCATTGTTTCAGCTCCGAATGCTTGGCATGACGGAACACAGCTGTAATTTGAGGCAAAGCTTGCTGACTTTCACTTGTTTCAAAGCTTTTGGAGTTTCTTTTTTTTCCTACAGGAGTTGCAGGGACCAAATGGCTTTCAGGCCCCATCAATTATTTAGCCCCAATTGCCTTCAGAAAACTCCTAAGAAATTACGATGATAAATGCAAACACAAGACAAGAAATGCATAACTATGAAAATATATTTCCATCACAGCTTCAACATTGCTTCAAATGGAATTAGGTGGAAAAAGGAGTGATTGAAATGGAGGGAGAGAAATCTAAAAAAAAAAGAAAAAATCAGAAGAAGAAGTCTGGTGGTTAAGGCGTTCCCTGGAAGCATCGGAAAATGTTCTCTGTTTATAGGGGAGTTAAATATCCTTCTTTTGCAGGAATATTTCCCTTGTTCTCCCTGTCACAACTGACTCTTTTATAATGAATAAGCATGAATGTTTTAAGACTGATAACTGCTTTAACATGCAACCAAGAACATTGTTTTGGTTTTTCTTTCCTAAATTTTGAAAGAGAACTAAAGCATGATTATTTAATGTGCTAAAAGGGCTATGATAAAACATTAAACAACCTTTTATAGTGCTGTTAGGCCATTTGTTCTCTATGTTAACAACAGTGATAGATATTAAATTAATTGTGGTAAGTCAAATATTCATATTGTTGAAATGGTTTAAAACAACCACAGTGAGAAAGTATCAGTCAGATCAGAGAGTGGCTCTTTCCTAAGTATTGTAAGACTCCTAAAGCCTTGACTACGATTCAAGTGACAAGCTGGGAAAACTCAATGTACAACATGAACAACCTGATTATTAATATTTCTGACGTAGAAGAATGCAGAACCTTCAATCAGTCCAAGCTAATTCTGCAGTTGAAATGTGACATTGGACATTAGTTGACCATGGAGCATGTAGCAACAGTAGACTGTACAGCAATCCCTCATACAGCCTGCATGTGACCACAGTGGCACTTTGGCTAATTTATTTTTGTAACTCCAATTTGAGCCTTTTATGGTTCAAGGAAAATAACCTACAGACGGAGTGAGCTGCTCCAAAATCACTGGGAAGCTCAGAGATCAACTCCAGTTCCAGATGCCACACATTACCTTCAATCCCAGCAAACTGTTTTCACACATCACCCAGAAGATGACGGCAAACAATCATGAAGTTATGAGTAGTAAATGGAGGATTTAGTTTACCAACAAGGTCAGAAGTCATGAGGAGTACCTTGGCAAACAGCAGACAAATGCCAGCTGTCAAGACTCAGGACATCTGGCCCTCACCTTAGTGCAGAAAAGACAAAGGTCAAAGGTGGAGAACTCGAAATGAGCAGAGACTAATTTATTGACACAACGGAGAAAGCAAGCACTCTGTGTGTTTGTGTGGGGGGTGTACAGACCTAGATAGCCAAGTGTGAGCTCAGTGGTAATTTAGCAATTCTCAGCAGGTTGTGTTCAGGGCAGAGCTAATATGGGCAGCGAGATGCTGCATGTATGTGTGTGTTTGCCTGCTGGTCTGTGTGTGTTTGGCAGACTTTCATTTCATAGAGAGTGTTATGCTGACCTTGGCAAACTCGAAGTTTCATCCCCACGGTACTTCGGTCCTCCCTTCTCCTTCTGTCTCTCCGTGTCCTCTCACTCTTACTCCACACAAATCCCCTCCCAGGACATGCAATCCACCCCTTTGGTGAAAAAGAGGCTGAATGAGCTAATGGATCCAGAAAGTGCTGCCAAAATCCTTTTCACCTGGATGCTTTGAAACGATGTGATTAAAACAGACAAAACTGGGCTTGGATTTTTAGATCAGGAAGAAAACAGTCAGTGATTTGGTGTGAACCAGGAGGACTGTTCTAGTTCTGTACTGTTTGGAATAAACTTGAGCTACTGTAGTAAAAATACAAAAGTTAGTGAATGAGCATTTGGTGGTTTTATTCTGTTTGGTATGTTTCTGGTGAAAGCATAATTTGCACAAATTATTCACAAATTAAAGCACCTTAAATGCTTGGTAATCCAGAAATCAACTGAAAATGTTCAGATTGCTCAGTGAGAACTTTTAACTTTTGAAACTGTTAAAGGTAAGTTTCTAATAACATCAAATATGCTACATATTGTCATGTTGACCGTTCATTATGTTGAGAAATGCTGACATAGGAAGTCAACCAGAAGGACTGAAAGCATCCAGGGGATGTGGGATTGAGTTAAAGATCAGGATTAAAGGTCTGCATCTTATGTTTATTAGCAGAATGTTTTCACCGTGGCTCTGGAAGACCTCAGTCTGTACACTGAAGGTTTCTTGGCTCTCATTATCATGAGCTTATCAGCAGCAGGAGGAGGAATGCACTGCGGCGTGTGCCATCGCTCATGATGCTACAGCTTGAATGAAGACCCACATGACAACACCTGTGGGAGCAATCAGGCTATCATCAACATTAAATCCAACTTATCTTTGTATTTGTGCACAGATTGCTGTGAGATGATCCAAAGTGACCTGTGAAGCGCTACAATATTATCAGTTTTACATATTGATGAAGTTGTGCTGTCATGTTATAATCTACACATCAGATCACAGCCATGTGGATCAGCTGGAATCTTGATGAATATATCCCCAGTGAGCTGTAGCCTGCACTTCCTCCCTCTTCGTTTCCTCCTCCTCCTCCTCCTTCTTTAGAAAAAACAATCCCAGGATTTTCATTGACAGCCTGACAGGTACACATTGCATTCAGCCTGCATCCAGTAAACTCTCAGCCTGCTTCAGTCTCCCAGCCACACCAGTCGACCCTGAGCCACACCAGCAGCTTCTGCAGCTCATTCTGCCAGCTACATGCATGGCTTGGGAACCTTTCTGAGTGCTTGGATTGGTAGTTGCAGCTGCGCGTTGAGAATCAATTTTTTAGGTGCTAATATTCTACAGTGCTAATGAACCCACTTTAGAATGCTATATTCAGTAAAGATAAAAATAATGCTTCAATTTACATTAAGAAAGTGTTAGCTCAGGTAAAAATAGGTCTAGAAATGTTATGAACTCAAACAACAACGATTCCCTTTGTTTTTATTCAGCTTGTTTCCTCTCCTTCTAGTCGTGTCAGTTTGTCTAGTTTGTTATCCCAAGTCCAAAAGAGCTTTCGAGTGGCGTGTGGCCATAAAACAGGGATATGTTGGCATCGCAGTTAACAAAGCTGTAGCAGGGGGCCGATACAGTGGGAATCCGGCCCCTTACCTAAAGGGGCCAATGGATGATGGAGGCCACAACAGGTCATCCACCAGTTGTGAGTGACCTGAAGCCTTACTGCTGGCTATCGACACGTTACCTTTAGTATTCGTCCTCAGATGACTGATATTATTTATACTGATATTTTTGCTGACAAATATTCTCTAATTAAGAAGTAAGTTAGACTCCATCTCCTCTAATCCCAAACCAGATCAGTTCTAAAAAGTTTTTGCAATTATCTTTATCAGGGGATCAGAAAAAAGTCTCACACTCTTTCCAATTAAAGTCAGTTTATGCAACAATGCCATATTATTTTAGTGATCTCTAACTGCAGTTTGCCACTGCAGGAAAATGAAGACATTCATCACTAGTCAGCAGTTTTATATAAGATTCAGTGCTTCCCACTCCTGCTCCTGAAATACAACTATAACTATATGTGGCTGGTGTCTCTAATGCCACATTTCTGACTGTGGAGCTGCCAATTACTGAGCTCTGTCTCCAAGTGTGTGTGTTGCTGAAATGTAAAAACCACCTGGAAGCTGTGAGTGGTTGGTGCTAACAGTAGCTCTTCTTGCGCTCAGTTCCTCGCGGCTGTCCCTGTCCTCATGCGATCTGTAGGGAGGCTGTTAATAGGATGAGCCGAGCTGCTTAGCTATGCCAGAGCTAACCGCCTGACTACCAACCGGGTTAGTTTTATTAGTGCAGCACTCTGCTTCCAATGCAGACAGGCTTTGCTTTAGCGCTATAAAAAGTTTCATTTTAAAGTTATCAGTAACAGATACTGAGGAGAAACTGAACGTCTGACATGTCGAACACGTGTAACCTGACCCAGATGTCCCAAAATGCTGAAGTACATCCAAAAGGCCTTAAATAAACCTAAAGATGGTAAAGGCTTGAATGAGAGAAAATATGATGCATTTGTTAAAGTTGGAATAAGCCTCTATTAAAAGGGTTGTAATACAGTGTAAGTCCATGCTGCAGGTTTATACAAGCTGCCATTTTACCTACATTATGAAGCTGAAAACAGGTCTGAGCCACTAATTATATTATCATCATGACAGTTAACAGTTTCCTCCCATTCCTGGTAGATCTAAATATTTTAGCGCACTGAACCACTTCTGGAAAAAAATATTGTTTAACGTTTTATTCTGTGAAACTATCAAACTAATATGATTTTTATATTATTCCCTGTAAGAACATTTGTAAAAGCAGAAAATAAGTTGGAAAAGTTTCCATTTTGTATCTTAACTTTTTTACAGCTTAAAATAAAGTATTTATTTATTATACATCACAGTGCAAGAAAACAGTACGTGAGTGAAAAGGGGAAAAAAGTAAAATAAATGAATTATTAATGACTATGACTCTTAATCACTATAATGTGTGTTGATCTGCTGTAAGTTTTTATATTATCAGGACGTGATATTGTGATCTTAAATATTCAACCCCACAAAGACTTTAGGAAATAATCAGTTGTTTATTTTTTTATTCTGTTTTCAGTGACTTCTTTAAAATTTAAGTGACGCAAAAAGACAACAGAAGATTCATAAAGCTCTTTGTAGTTGCATATTTCATTCAAATCGCCATATAGTTCAACGTTATTATTAAACACCGTTTCTAAAGCTTAATGGCTTAAAGTGGAGCTGAAACATAATTAGTCCGTCAGAACGACCATAATGAGACTTCATTTGGTTCAGCTGCGATGCTGAACCACCTCCACCTCATCCAGGGCCACAAAGGCACAAACAGGACATTATTTCAACAAACCTGACTTTCAGGGGTTAAAAGATTTACAAAAAGTAAAAAACACAGTTAGAAAAGTTAGAAGGAAACCTGAACATATGCATCAACAGCAAAAGTAAAAGAAAGCACCAAATGTCACTAAGGGCATTTGGTGCATTTGGCTGGTACAATGACCTGATGATGAACTTCATTCCCGACTGACACCAGAAACCACCTGGATCATGCCAGGAGAAATCTGGAAAACGCTTCAGAGGCAGCCTGTTGGACCAGTGAAAGCAAATTGGACGTATCAGGACTGGCTGACCAGAAATCTGGTGAAACGTGGAAATAGGTCATTACTGATGTGGAGCCTTTTTTCCACCAATCTTGGTGTTTTTGGAGTCGTTGCTTCTTTGTAATTCCAGGTCTGTTTAAGGGGGATTAAACCTGTGGATTAGCGGATCTCAGGCCCATTCCAAAGTCAGCCTAAGCTTGATTGAGAAAAAGATCCCAGCTTGACCCCGAGAGGTTTTTACAGTCGCCACATTTAAATGTTTGATGGGATTTAAGGAAGGCAGTTACAGCACAAACCCCAGCAAACATCACTGAGACGGCGGCTTCTGTGTGTCAAGAATGGCCAAACGTTCAGACTCAGAGGAGCAGGAGGCTCGTCTGCAAGTAAATAACCATAAAAGATGCTCAGAGTCCTGAAACTGGGTGAAGAGCCAAACTTTTATTTGGACTTGCAGTCAAATTTACCTCTAAATAGTTTTCTATAATAATTTTGCTGGATCATTAGTGTTAGAAATCCACGTTTAGAGAGAGTATTGAAGCAAGTGTGTTGTGATTATTTTTGGATTGCAGCTGTGAAAAGGAAAAATAAATTTTGGTTGTGATGTGGAGATCTACAAAACTTTTAATAAACATTCTTGTAATGTTTTATCATGCTTAGTGATTTTTATGCTCCTTTTCTTTCAGAGTAACTCTGCATGTGGAACTGTCGACTCTTTCTCCTGGAAAGAAGCAGAAATGTTCTTCACCTTTATACGTGACATGTAAGTTAATCATTTTTATTAACAGAATTAAAATAAAAATGAGCCTTTTTGGAAATTAAGCTGGATTTCATGCATGACGGTAGCAGGTGTTAGTCATGAATATTTGTGATACCTCGGCTGCAGTAAAGGCAAAGTGTGCTAGACGCTACATGTAAGGAAAGAAAAGGTGGTGTAGAGAAAAGAAACTTCCAACATCAAACTTTCCTCTTTTCAAATCCCCGTCCTGCTTATCTTTACGTGTTTTGGAAGCAGAAGTAATTTGGCCTGTAAGGAAGCTGTGACACAATGGGAAAAGAATCTTGTACCTTTCCAGTGTTGGGTTCTCTGTAGAGGTATAAATATACACTCCAGCACACCTGCAGGTGCACTGATAGCAGCTGAATACGTGGGTGGCTTTTTAAACTAGGCCATCAGAACGTGCTGTTCTCTGTGACTACTACTTTTTAATGTGATGGTGATGATGAGAGAGGAAGATTGAATAAATATCCCTGATTGTTAACGGTTTCGTCAGCTCGGCCCATAAAGGGCCTGATGAGACTCCAATATGTTCCTGTTCTATTTTAAAGCCTCCAGTCGACTTTACATGAGCGATACGTTTTCTGCTGAGGCTTTGAAAACAGAGAGCGTTGTGCAAAAGTATTCCCATCTCTTCAACATTTGGAACTTTATTTGCCTTTTGTTGATAGATAAACACAAAATTATCTTACAACTGCAAAGAGGAAAAAATATAATGTTCAAAAAATGTTTGTTCCTTTTGTCTGTAGCAAGAGTTGGGGTTTAACTTTAGAGACTGACTTTGGATTTGGAACTTTGGAGTGGATGGAGACTGTAGATAATAAGCAAATCTCAAGTCTAACAGATTTTCAGCTGGATTTTAGTCTGAACTTTGACTAGGCCATCCAAACAGATGAATACACTTTGATGTGAGCTGTTCATTGTATCTCTGGCTGGATGTTCATGGTGGTGCTGAAAGGTGAACTCCAGTCTCAGGTTTAGATCCACACATAGTTTAGTCAGCAGGAACACAATCCCACATATTTGCTGCTCCTGCTAACCGTTAGTTACAAACTGCTCAATAAAACATTCAACTTTGTGGCTATAATGTGACAAAATGTGGAAGAAAATCAAGAGATATTACTGCTTTTTCAGAACAATGTCATGATTTAGAGAATGTTCTGCTTGGCTTTCAATTCCCTAGTGTCACAATTTTTAAATATTAGTCATCTCTACATTTATCTATAAGCAATCTCACAAATAAAATAGAAACCTTCTGGATGCCGAGTCCTGAAGCACAACTTTAAAACTGCTGAGGTCGTCCACTCGCGCTCTGGTCGCTGCTCAGGCGGCCCAGATCGCGGCGGCGGCCCGGTTGGAGGAGCAGACGTCCTGCCGTGGAACAGAAAGCAAACAAGTGTTGCAGAATCTCATGTTAACTGTTTACATTTCCCTGTAACAGTATAACTGCGTTTTACTGTTAATGGAACAGTAAATGCATGTTGCTTTAATTGCCATTGCAGATGTTCTCTGAGGTTTACTGGGACCCAGTAAAATCCTTTCATGCTTTTACTTTGCTGGACTTAGTGGTTCTGTGATGGAGGAAACTCTGACCTTCACTGACTGTTTCGTCAGACATCTTTATGATGCCACTGAGAGACAGTAAATGCCATGTAAAACACACAAAATGAGGATGCAGGCAACAATTTATTCCTGTCTGGGCAACACAAAGGGGCGTCATTGAGAGCAAAACAAGGTAATGAATTTATTTATCTATCAGCAAATTCATGACTTGGAAAACTATTAGACTTTTTAAAAAAATTAGTTCTGTAACCAATGATCTTTCCATGTTTTGATGTTTTGATTGTAAACACAGAGGAGATAGAAAACACAGACATGTGCAAACACAGTATGACAGGAAGAAAGTGACAAAAACTGATTAGAAGACATCCTGCCCCGTCCTGCAGCTGCTCTGGGATAAATAGTTTGAATCCATGTTTTTTCTCAAGGCGGCTGCTGGGAGTTATGAAACAGAAAGGAACATTTATTGCTTTTGTTCAAATTCAGCCAAATTGTTTCGGTGGACAAAAATAACATTTATCATTTACACAATAAAACATTTCTGTATCATTTCATAATCATTTGTTGGTTCTGCAAAGAAATAAAACGGTTTTTTGGGGGGTTTTTTCTGTAAATGCTACTTTTCACTTTTTCCATGTAATCTTTAATTTCTTTTTTGTAAATATTATCAGCATTTTGGAGGCTCCACATCCTAACAGCCAGCCTCGTTAGCTGAGGATCAGACCACCATGACTGCTGAATTCCCCTCAGCAATGCAGTGTTGCTTTCATTAACGCTTTTCTTCATCAGGGTCTTGAGGCAGAACTTTGTCCTGGCAAAGTGGAGCTGGAGAGCGATGGGCTGCTTGTTGTGGCGTCTGCAGTGATGGAGGCGCCGTACCATCTGCTGTGGTGAAGATGAGCCGAGCTCTAGATTTACTGGTAGATCTACATCCCTGCCCTCATCTCTGGTCTGTAGCTTTGGGTAGTGATCAAAACAACGAGATCGCAGGTTTAGGTTTCCTCATTAAGACGTGGAGTGAGAAGGTCGGTAGTCCAAGTCTGGTCATTTCTATTCGGTTCTGCTTGATTCCATATACGAGAACCTCTGAAGGAGAAGGAACCCTGACCGAATTATGTTAGATTTTTTGGCAACGGAGGAAGTAAATGAAACAATTCAATTCATTTTGGCAACGCTTCCAAATATCTCGTGATTAAAGTCGGTGGAAAATAAATGCTTAAGGTATTTTAGTGCTGGCGAAGATGTGGTGGCCGTATTCACCATGACGTGGTTTACATCACACAGCGTCCTGTAAGCGTCGTTGGCCACGATGGCCGAACGTTAACGATCAGGTAAAATCAGACCCAAATGTTTCAAACTTAAACAGAATCCAGGCCTTCAGGAAGCAACACATGCAGAGATTAAAAGGAGTGGAAAGTGTGTGGTGAAGCGTTTAGAATGGCTTTGCCTGTTTGTTTGGCCTGAGTCAGTAAAACCACTTAGGGATGCATAGAAGGAGAATGTGTTGGATATGCAGTGCATTACACAGAGAGGACAGAATAAAATTTTAATAGTGGAGGAGGTGAAATACTTGAGAAGCCACAATGAAAGAAGATTCCTCTATAAATGTAGGTAAAAGCTGGTTCTCTCTTTATTATTCGGAGTGAAAAAAGCTGCTTCCTGCTTGTTTTACCTCCATAAAGCACCTCTAGCTTTTTTTAGCTTCTGATCAGGGTCTGCAGTGACCAAGACCAAGATCTGACGCGTTTCTTTGAAGTAAGTTTAATAAGCTTTTGGCACATGGAAAGACGCCGAAGCAAGACACCAACAGGCTGCCTGGTGTTGTAATCCTCATGAACTCATCATGCTTTTGAAGGAGCTTTATAGGACACATTGTGGTGAGACAATACAAAACTTCACAAGTACCATCAAAGTTTCATTAGAAGATCAAAGCGACTGCTATTCTTTGCTCTGGTTTGTACGCTTTAGCCGCCGAATGAGACAGAGAAGAAAATGGCGCCGCCGATGGTTTGATCGCTCTCACACCCAGCACCCAAATCCGTCTGATGCCACCTGCTTGAAACCCTTCCATGTGAGCTGCAATGTGTGTCAGAATGTCGTTCCCTCTATAAACACATCATCACTTCCCAACCTCACTCCCGCCAGGGGCCCAGCAGTAGCTGGAGAGCAAAGGCTGCCACATCAGAGGCTCCTCCAGAGATCTCAGTCAGCAGCATCATCCTAAGAGGTGAGGAGGTGGCAGAGCATGAAAGGATCCATCAGGAATTATGTAGATTAACACTTAACCAGGCTGCAGACTTTGTAATGCCACCTAACTGTGAAGCAGATAAAGACACAGGAGGAATGAACATGTGAAGCATTGTGAGGATGAAGACGACAGAAAGGAACCCAGCAACCCAGGATGTCTAAAGGTTTAGCTTCAGAAATATTCTAATTATGAGGGAATTAAAAAAACATGTTGCACAGCATCTTTCAAAATTATTTATATTCCTTTAAGTTTGCAACAAAATGTTTCCTAAACTCTAATTATCCAGTTTAAGAAAAAACGTGCACAGTTTTTAAAATATCTTTCAACAATAAAATTCCTAAGAAGTGTGGATTTGTAATCAGGCATTCTACTCTGACACCCCTGAATAAAATCCAGTGCAACCAGCACTGGATCCTAAATTCATGTCTAGAGACATTCAGTCACACAGTCAGTTAATGTGAGACCATTTTAATCCCAGTATGAATTGAGTGCTTCTGGTTCTTGAGAGAACAACCAGCATCCTGAGGCTGAGGAAGCAGCAGCCTTACTGACATTTCAGCAGCTGAACTTCCTCTTCATGTAAACGTTGAAGCCAGTGATCCTCTGTGTTCACCTTCATCACATAACAGAATCACTGCACAGAGCAAAGAATTCCCCTCAGTAAAGTAAATCTGATCTCAGATTGCTTCTCTAGACATGAATAAATAGGAAGTGGTGAGTGGAAGTGATGAGGAGTCGCATGAAGACAGAACTGGGAGGTATTGATCACACATCCAGTCATTGCTGGGAGGAGCAGCAGATTTAGAGATGCTGCAGTTTGACTGCTCTGAAATTTGGCATTGAGACACATTTCTGTTGTCTCTGCGTCATCCATCCGAAAAAGAGACAATCATTCATTAGACTGTAGCTGAACATTTACTTCCCAATGCTTCACATCGCATCACTTGCTAAAAGAGGAAGCTGATGGATTGCAGGCTATTTATCATTAGTAATATTTCATATTTTTATCACTGACTTGTTGAGCTATTGTCAAATCCCTCCTCTGTCATTCTTGAGTCAGCTGATTTGTATTCCGGGAACATTTGTCTTTCTTAGTTGCAGGCGCAGTAAGGAGGTATGACAGCGACTGCTAAGAAGCTGCTGTGTGACTGACAGGGTAACCTTCCAGAGGAGCGGCACCAAAGTTATCTGAATATTTGCAACAGGAGTTAATCCTCTTTATGTGCTCCTAAATATCTGCAGCTGTGAACAGAGTTAGGAAGAGGTGCAGAAACATGGCAGAAATTTGAGTTAATTGAAGCTCTTTGTTGTGAACAAGCCTGACAGTTTATTGATGACAAATCCAGTGTTGGCTGAAAACTGAAGACAATTAAAAGGATTTGTGACTTACAATTGCTTAGACTAAAATTAAACTTGCGTTTCTTTGCAAAGGCTGGCCGACGTACTGCAGCATTCATCCACATTAAACTCATCATCGCTTACAATGTGCAACTTTTATGGAGGAGAATTCTCTCCTGTTTGTGGAAACATCCCAAAATGATGCGATAAATCGCTGAATGTTTGGATCTTGGCATCAAAAAAGAAAGATTAGGCTGTTGTGTTCATGCCTCAAGTAGAAAGTCAAGTCAAGTCAAGCAGGGAGTGAGCAGGCAGACCATCAATATGGCTGCAAGTGCTGCATTAATATTCTAATAGTTTTATATTACCTGTCCTTCTCTTGTAAGTATTCAGGTTGTTTTATTGGATTCGGTCAGTTATTGCTCTCTGTCATATTTCTTATCAAAGATATTTAACTCAGGCTGCAACTTATTATCTGAAGAAACTAAAACACAAACTGTATAATCATATAATTTTTCCATCGACCAAATGTTAGTTTGAGGAAACTTTTATGACCAAATATGTGGTGAAAAAACTAATTGCAGATGTGCAGAATTATAGTATTAATTCTTGAAAGAGATAATCCTCAGAATAATTTGAGCACTACATTACAGTAATGCATGTAAACCCTAATAAGTGAGAGAAACTGTGTGTAAATGTGAGACCTGCAGCTGCTTATAATCTCAACTGCAATGTTTTGTAGTGTATGGTTGTTGCACCGTTCACTGACGTTAAGTGGGCATTTCACATAAAAGAAACATCACAGTAACAATGGTGGTCAGAACTGGAACATAAATTATAATTTGTACCTGAAAGCTGACAGAATTTTAGGAGTTTTTTTACTACCCACAAGCCACCTCTGTCCGTTGTGGGGAATTACAGGGAGCCTGGGTTTGGCACAGAGTTCATTTAATTCCCAGTAAGAATGTCAATCTGTTGAGTCGACAAGCTCTTGCTTTCAGACAGCCTTTCTCCTGACTTTATTGGATAAATCATGGTATAAATTGTTACCTTATGAACTCATATTTCAGATTTGGGCCTTTGGTATAACTACTTTCCTCTTGAATTCCCATGGTGTTACAGATTAATGCACAAGTTGAGTGTACTGGACTTAATGTCATCACTCTCAGGCTCGTTTCGGCTGAGCTGCTTTGTGCTTGATTTGTTGTTGGGTTTTTTCTTTTTATTGCAACTTTTTGAGAATAAATGGATCAGACTAGCGTGAGCTTGCTTTAGGAAAACGCTTTTTTCTGTTACCATTCACTGAATTATAGAACTGAACTGTTCCTACATTAAAAAACACTTTTATATGCAGCATTTTTGTTTATTAGAAATTTCTAAACTTATAGCTCTAAGAATATTTCAGAGGCCGACCACATCTGCTGATACAGATAAGATTTTTACTCAGCAGCTTTTAGGCTGATGTTCTGTTTTAAATGTGCACAGAAACATATTTATGCAGAACTTCGGCTTGTCATTAATATTCTGTTTGTGTTTATGCTTTTGGTGGAAATATAGTGCCACTTTAAGAATACCACTAAACTACTGAACATCTTCTTGGTGGAAGTTGAGATGTTAAATATGAAGATAAACTGTTTTAGACAAAATAAAATGATTGAAATCTAAATCTGCCACTGGTATGAAGAACTTCAGACTTAGCTCATGCTTTTCTTATCAGATACAGTTTTTATAACCTTGGACGTCTGTGCAAGTTGATATCTTAACAAGAGACACAACAGTTCTCTCAATGAACTCTTCTGCATTGAGCAGCAACACCTGAAACAAGATGTAAGGATATCCCAGTCAGCCGTCTGACTTCCATTGCTCTGTGTCTCATTTCCTGGAGTATTGATGTCTTTAAGTGAGCTTCCCAAGTGTCTGGAGGGACTGAATGCTGTATAGATTGCTTTTAGGTGGCTGGGGCACAGCTGGCTGGTGCAGCTTAACAGCAGACCATAGATAATCTTTTAGAGACCACATCTATGAATGTGTAACAAGGCAGCATTCATGCAAGTGTTATCTAATAACAGGAAGACTAGCAGTGGATATGCTACAATATGCATATGTCACAATAGAGGTTAGGTTTATTTTTCAAAGCTAAAAAAGATTTGCTAAAGCAGCTTATGAGAAATAAAGGAATGATGTTCAGATTACAATGTTCGACAAAAGTAAGAAGTTTATTTTTCTTAAGAAGAGAAGAAATGGAGCAGGATAAATTGGCTTCTATGAGCAAAGTTAAAAAAGTGGAAACAAAAGAAAAAAAATCAATACAATAGTTCTGCAATATGGCCATGCAGAGATATGAATTGGATGGCAAGCCGGGATGGATTGGAGCAAAGAGCGTCTGCAACAAGAAACGATTGGATGAAAGCAGGGCAGCTTTCAGCAGCCAAAGCCGACTTCTTCTCATCAAACAAAAACCAGAGTATTTCTGACTTCTTATGTTTCTTTTGATTATCACTGAAAATTAAGATGATTACATGTTTTATTGGACCTGCTGTGGTGAAAGAAAACTTTATATAAGTAATATGTAGACTGAAGTTCAGTCAACTAAACCGACTTACAAGTCAGCAAAAATATTACTTCTGTATGAAAGAATGAATGGCATAAAATTCAGGCAACTGAATTACTTTTCATGCCTCAAATAATAAAATGTATTTTTTTTACACACAAGAATGAACTCAACCTGACCAAATCAAATTATAATGTAAATCAATGCATGAAATTTAAAATTTTCAGAATTTAAGCTCAGCTTCATTTTTAATTTTTTTTATTTTTTGCAGTTTTTTAAAGTCTACCTGCCAGTTATCTGTTAATGTGCCAAAATATTTCCCTTCTAGTTCAGAAAAACGTCCAAATGAGGAAAATAACCACGATTCCACCATAATTTAACATTATTCATGTTAAAAGTGAAAAGTCTGTTCAGTAAGAATTTAATCATTTTGATCTGTTAACTAACTGAATCAGTCAAAAATGTGAAAAACACCAAATTAATAAACACCAAGTCAGTTTAATTCTGCACAAATAAACGGCTAACTTCTATCAAAACCAGATTTCTGATGATTAATGAGGGACACCAGACAGTATGAAGTACCTTAATACATACCAACATAAAAATGGCCCAGAAATCCAGAGGACTCAACCAGGTTCTGCTGAAACGACACCAAGCAGTTCCTCTGGATTTATCCGACGATCTATGAATGCCAAACATCTGAGCCAGCAAACAACACTTCAGACTGGACATCTGACCCAGAAAACTTTATATGAACATTAACATTAGAACACGACCTGATAAGAAAACTACTAAAACAAATCTCTAATCTGGCATATTCAGTCAAAATGAAGTCCAAGAAACTTTTTTCCGTAATCTGAACCTTTTGTGGTTGATTCCTTTGCATTAACTTAACTCAGATATGTTTCTGATCTAACAATAAATATGCAAGGGACAAGAGTTGGACGTACCCAGCTGCATAAGGACTGATGGTAATTAGCGAAGAGGCTGGAGGAGAAGCTGGCTGAGTGCTTGCAAAGTGCAGGCAGCTGGACTGCAGTAATTAGTCCGTGAAGCTTTTTGTGGTTAAGGGGCAGCTGACCACTGGATCAGAAGACCGCTGAAGGTTCTTTCTGTTTCAACTACCAGCAAAGATATCCAACGTGTTTCTGTTTTTACAGAAAGAGAATTAAAAATTCACTACAGTGGTCATTTTAAAATACATCCTCATTATTCACTTTCCCATTTTGTTGCTACCTTGGTTGCTTTTTCACAGCTACACCATTCATGTTTGAATGTCACGTTTTTGACTATTGATGATTAATTTGGTGAGATCTTAGTCCTGCTGGACTGAGAAAACATAAATAAAATAATATTTTAGGGGCACAAGTCAGAAGTTACTGTGGATGTTCTATAATTCAAAAACGGTAAAAATTACAAATACAGACTGAAATATTTATACTCTTCCTCCAGAATTTGGAAGTAATATGTTTTCGTTATTCCATCGATTATGTGCAGATACGCAGCATCGTGCAACCACTACCGTGCCTGAAGGTTGGCACAATGTTAGACTGGATAAACCAGGTTAACAGGCACTGTAATTAACTCACTTCAACTGAATTGAAATGTTATGGACTATACTTCAGTCTGTGTATTCAAGCCAACCCATTTAAATTAACAATAAGACCATTAGTTGAATATTTACCCATAATTATTCCAGAAGGCTTTGGAGAGCTACAAAATAATGTATTTTGAACTTCCTAGAGGCTATTTAATAAAATACTACTCTTAAGTGTATGTATAAATTTGAGCCTTACAGAAAATCCACATCCAGTCAGAACCTCTGCAAACAATTCTTGCCTTCACAAAGTCACTGAATTGTTTGTGGTTTGTCACCTTGAGAAAAGGTTACGCACATCATTAAAATCCAAACATTAATATGAAATTCACGGCTGGGATGTATGTAAACTTCTGACCAGAACTGCACATCCAGCAACATCTTAATGATTTGAGGGTAATGAATTCTGTCTGATAAAACATTAGCTCTCTGATCTAACATTCGTCTTTGCAGTCATTTGTGGTCGAGCTAATGAGCTTCACCTTGTGACACCTCCTGAGTTTGTTGATGTTTACCTCCTCGCTACTGGAAAAGACGTGGGACAAGCCTGTAAAATGCAATTTAATGAGTATGTCACACATGCGGCGCCTAATGACAAAGATGCATTTGGGGCCTCATTTGGTGAGTGGGTCAGTATTAACAGCCTCTGGTGCCTTTGTTATTCTCACTTAACCAAGAAAGCTCCCCACATTTCCACCTCCTGCTTCTGTCAGAGAATGGAAGAATAAAAGGCTTCATTTTGCTGTCTTTAACTTTGTTTTGGAAAAAGTTCAAAAAGCCTTGATGGGAAGACTGTTATCAGCTCCTGTTGGTTGCGACCTTGGATTTCTGAGATCCAGACTGTGTGTTAAGATTAAATGGAAAAGCCATTGTTCCCTCGGTTTGATTGTTCAGTGACGGTTCCAGCTGCCAACAGTCTTAGTGATTACAGGGACATCATGTAGTTTCATTGACTGGGAAAGAGAGATTGGATTAAAGCTACACATTCACCAGTAGTCACTTTTATTTAGCTACAATCATATGCATCTCACTGCAAGGTCACTATCGTTGCCTACTATTGTGTTTATACAGACACACTGCGCAACTGTGTAAAACGTCACTGAGGATCGCCACAGACAAATAAACTAGGAGTAACAGTTAATTCATCCACAAGCATATTGGTTATTCGAAGAAAACGCAAACAGCTAAAAGGCTTCTTTGTCCTGCATTGAACTGTTTTCTAAACAGCAGTGCACATACCAGGCCTGTAGGTGGCAGTGGAACCTTGTGAACTTTGATCCAGAAGCAGCTGTCCTGATCTTTTGCTTGCACTGAGGTGCAAATAATGGCGCACACGCGCTGTGTGTTTGCTCACATGATAAATGTTAAACATTGGAGCAGATTTGGCCTCAACATGAGGTGCAGCAGAACAAACAGAACTCCGAGGTCCGCCATCCGCTGTTGTGCTTTGCAAGAGTAAAAACTGGACCTGAACATGCATGGAAATCATTTCCACTTGTTTTTGGTTTGTGTTTACATGGACGTGAGTCACACTGCATTTCTAAAACGTTTCACTCTGGAGCTTGTCGTCAAGTCTGTTGCGTTTTTGTGCAACTAAAACCTTGTTAGCGTGTAAATGAGAACACACAGACATTTGTGATTTACGGTCCTGGATGTGTCTTTTTATAAACTAAACTCAGAGTTTGTTCATCTGAATGCCTCTCTGATGGCCAGTGGAAACTTTTCAAAGATAAATTTAGTTAAATATAGTCTACAAACTATCGCCGTTGTTTCTTACCAGTCGGCCATGTTGGATCACCCTGAACTCACCATTGAACTCCAGAGTTTTTGTGAGATTTCTCATCTGACATCTGAATGTTCATGGGTGAAACCTGTTTGTGTGGTGTGTCATCTTTCCTGAACGCCACGCTGTAGGACCAAACCTGCTTCATTTCTTACCATGTGAAAATCAACCGACAGTTTTAAAATGTTCCTGTTTATTTGTTCTGCTGTGTTTTACTGTATGACTGAAGAACCATTAAAGGCGAAAGAATCAATAATGTCAGCAGCTAAAATCAAACTTCTTAAAAAGAAAAAATCAATAACTTTCCCAAAAAGCCAATGAAGAAAAGCCTCATTGGCTTACTTATCATTATTGATTCTGAGAGCTATAATTTACTTTTGTCCCAAAGCAAGCTTCTCACCCCATTACACATGGCTCAGGGCTCTGTGGTCAGAGCCAGGTCTAGTCTCCATCATCACTAATACCTTCACAGTCATTACACTGAGCAGCCAGATAAAGGAACAAAGTTGCAGTTTCCATCATTTTCTGCACATCAGCCAGGCCATTGCGGTGTGTGAAGGTCTGTGGTCGCCATGGCGAACAGCCAAACAGATCCTGAGTGGGAAAACCACTGGGAAAGGAGTGATGGATTGCAGGGCACCTCCACTCTCTGTGGCATTACAGAGTGGATGGTGTCCTTCTCAATGAAGCCTGAAGTTGAATATGAAGTTCATTTATAGAATGTGAAGAGAAACAACATGTGTTTTCCAGGCAGCGTTTCTTTATGTGAAACATCAGGCTTTCATCTACAGGCTGAGCTCTGTGGGAGTGTACATCTGTCCAAATTCACCAAATTCCTGAACATATTTTATGTTGTTATACGGCCCCTGATCTTCAAATGCTCTGGCATTTCTTTGAACCAGGAGGGGTACTCTGGCTGTTTTGCTTTTTTGAATAAATCGGTGGAATCACAATTTAAATTGATGATTTGCACTACACTAGTGTTTTAGGATGCAGAGGTATTTGTCCTTAAGTGTACTAGCATGTTGACTTGTTTTTCCTTTCGTCACATGATGACCTCAAACTTTGGTGTATTTTTGAGATTTAGTGCAACTGATCAACGCAGAGGAGTGAAAAATAAAATGATTTTTCACCCTGGCAGATCGCCAACCCATCACAGCACCAAATGGTAAATGATCGATATTTATGTACAAGTGAAAATCTGAAAAGTGTGGTGTGCATGTCAGTTGGGCCTCGCGGAGCCAGTACTTTACTGGACCACATGTCTCTGAAGTGCTGACAGCTTCACAGGTCTAGACACTGGAGAGTTTTCCAGATTATTGTTCACAAAACAGCTCAAGCTTTGTCCGAATGGATGGTGAGCATCTGTGAACATCACTTTTCCTGTCTCGCTGTAGATTTTCAGTTGGATCTTTGACTGGACTTTGACTAGGCCTCCAGTTGGCTCTGGTTTGTTGGAAGCCGTCAGTTGTATCTCTGGCTGTACGTTCAGCGTCGTCGTCCTGCTGGAAGGTTGACGTTCATCACCGCCTCAGGTTTTCTTCCAGGACAGCATGTTCTTTAGCTCCACTCACCTTCCCATCAACTCAGCATTCCTGACCCTGCATCCCCACAGCATGACTCAACCACCACCCTGTTTGATCCAGAGAATGGATGTAGAGTTTACATGTAGACATAAAAATTCAGTTTGATCCTTTTCTTGCAACACATATTTTCACATTTACTGCAGAAATGAAAACTTCTTGTGGTCTTATTTATTAATGATGCAACATCTGAAGACAACAGATTTCATTAGATTTAATTTAACCGTATCAGATCTAATGATGCACATGTGCACCAAATGTTTGATTTTTTTCATGACAAATTTAGAAAAGGATCACTTTAAAATGTCTTGAATCTTTTTATGTATGTTGAGAAAATGTCGAACATTGAGAATACATTAAAAACCTGCAACGTTCATAAAACAGATTCAAAACATTTTGCTAGATGGTGTAAAATCCTAGGACTGTAACCTTTATGCTTGTAGGATGTCGGAACCAAAAAGTGACGCAAACATACAAACAAACACAGTCAACATTTTTAAACTGTCAGATATTAATGATAGAAAACAAACAGTACAGAAACAGAAAGCATCAGGACTTCACTCCTTGGAGGTTGAGAGTTAATCTTGTACTAAAGTATTTCTCCTTGACTAAAGAATTCATATGTAAAGAGTGTGAAATACAAAAACTAAAACATTCTTCCATTAAGTTAGTGAAAGCTGCTCATTGATTTAAGTTGTAGCCTTACGTTTGTTGCAACAAAAAGTCAATCTGCTATCGATTGAAACGTTTCAAGTTGTTGTCATGGGGACCTTCAGTTCTGCAGAGCTATGAAAAGATATAAACGTCTTAAAGAAATCCGAGACAGAAAGGGGAGAATGAGTTTAGTGGATGTGTGTGAGGTTGGAGTTTCATCAGTAACACAACAAACGAACAATCAGAGCAGCAGAGCTGATTTTCTGCCTTATTCTGCTCTAACGTGTCTGCTGCTGCAAAACTTGTAGGCTACGCCTGGAAAAGAGAAGGAGAAAATGTTGCTTTTAACACCTTTGGTTATTGTAGTTAAACTGTCAGACATCTGGAAACGGATCACCAGGATCCTCACCATGCAGCTGGTGTGCAGCATCAGTGTCTTTGCAATTAGGCTAAAATGTTCATGTCAGCAACCCAAAAATCCAAAAATTATTAAATAAAATGAAAACCAGAAAACAACATAAACACACAATTAAAAACAAATATTTAACTACAATAGAGGCATTTTCCAAACTAGTTCCACCAGACATGAGCCGCCGTGAAGTTAAGTGATCTGCAGTGAGCGTGAATAAGAAGGTAAATATTTCCTGTTTGTTGGGATTTAAAAAAAAAAAGTTTTTAAATTTGTTTGCAGAAAAAAGTTTGAAGTATTAAAAAAAACAGGTCACAGTCCATGTTCCTGGCCATAATCTATGCAGTGATTTTATCCAAGAAAAGTGACAACTGAGAAATATATAAAAAATCATGCGAGACAATAGACATGAACTAATGGATTTATTTTGCATCTTGTTAACCTGCCGGGCGCCTCTGAGTCACTGCTGCAGCTGATTGATGGCAAGAAGTACGGTGAGCTGGGACTGAAGCCAGGAAGTACCTGTCAATGGAAGACATTGAGAAATTAATTATCCCAGATGCTGATAATGTCTGACATTTCTGCTAAAGCCACATTGATCTTTATCTCTGAGATGAATGTTTGAGCTGCGATTGTTTCTGTGCTCCTCATGCAGAGGCTTGAGGCAGGAAATGTTGCATCACATACCAAATACCACTTATGTTCACCAAAAAGCTACTTTTATTTAAAAGAATCAAACTCTTCAGTTTTACTTTAATCCTTTAATTTAATTTGATCTATGGTCATGTTTACACAGAATACTACTTTAGAGTCATTTCACCTAAATGTCACAGCCTAAAATAACAGAAAAAGATATCTGGACCAAATCAAAGTCAGAACAATGACACCCAGAGATCTGTGTCTGTCTGCCATGTGGAACATCTCAGGCTTAAATAAGATGGGATGACTGGGCCGGTTCAGACGATACCAGTGAATCCAGCTGCGTCACCGATCTGAAGAGGCTTCAGATGCGTCCAACACGGCCTGAAACGACTGCGGTGAATCGGTTATTAAAATAATTGTCAGCTAATATTTTAAGTCAATAATTATTAACTGCAGTATACAGACTCAGAAAGACACATTACTGAAACAGCAAATCCAGATTAAAGCAGATTCATTTATTAGAACGGTCTAGTCAAAGTCCAGACCTAAATCTAGAGTCTCTAGTTGTACAAAACTGGTAGAATTATAACCCAAAAGATTATAGCTGTAAATGCAATGCAGATGTTATTGGAAGCTAATATAAGCAAGAGGCATGCCACACTTTTCAGATTTTTAAAATCGTACCTAGTTTTGGTCGGTGTTGTTCGGTGTTGGAGTGTCTTTGTGGATCCACAGATTATGACAGGAAGCTCTCATTCATGTTGGCATCCAGGCCAGAATATTAACACAAAATGACTCATAACTGTGGAAAATGAGGAAGGAGAACCGTCCTGAGAGGAAAGAGGTGAATCTGGGTGTCACTTCCAGACTGATTAGGCAGCGTAATTCTGATTGTCCAGAAACCAATCATCTACTTCATCTTCACCCATGAAATTAAATTTTCACAAGGCTGGCTCTGAGCTGATGGAAAACGGAGCAGGTAGAAAAGAGAGAGGAAGAAAAGGAGCAAGTTGTTTTCACAGCGGCCACTCAGGCGGTAGCTGGACCTACTGACGGTTTAATATCCATTTAGACCTGTTAGTGTTTGTGGTGTGTGTCATATTGATCTGTATCTTAGCAAAGATGCTGCAGATGTTGTGATTGACTAGGCTCATGATGTTTATGGGAACTTTCAGAGAAATACCAAAGTAACAAGAATTTGTCCAGGGATGCAGGATTTTTTTCTATAAACACATTTGGAAATGTAATGAGTTTACATTACATTTCCAAATGTTGTGCATGCAATAATGCATGCATTATTGCATGCACAATAATGCATGCAATAATGCATTATTGCTGCATTATTGCAGCAATAATGTTATCCATTAGTGCTGCAAGATGGGTTGAGGTGGTTGATTGGTCTCACTTTTATTCAGAAGGTTTTTTTTATAAAATGAACAGAAGGGCGTCCATAAAGCTCCAACTCCAAGTGGGAATGTAAATGAATTCATTGAATCTGAAATTCAAATCCAATATGGCTGCCCTCCATCTAAACTTAATGACAGCTGCAGTAAAAATGTTTTTTCCAGTGTTTGAAAGTACAAAATGCAGTGAATGGGTATCAGTTAGCTAGCAGTGCTAGCACTGAGTAAAGTAGAGATGTTGGGTTTGGATCAGAACCTGGAACAAGGTTCAGTGGGACTGGATTCACTGGTTCTGGTTTCTGTCAGCTTCTGTTCATTCTGAGAGAACTTTAGAGAAGTTTCAACGAAGCAACATAAAACGGATTGTTTTATGGTGTTGGTGTCCATTAGCTGAAAATTCCTCTGTTTAGTTCATATTAATCATCCAAAAAAATGATGTCAGTATTTCTAGAGTAAAGGCGGCCCAGGCGGATCCTGCACCTCAGATTGAGAACCATCCGTCGTCTGCAGGGTCACAGGGCTCCTCTCTCTCTCTCTCTCTGTGTGTCTGTCTGTCTCTCTCTCTCTCTCTCTGTCTGTCTCTCTCTCTCTCTCTCTCTCTCTCTGTGTGTCTGTCTGTCTCTCTCTCTCTCTGTGTGTCTGTCTGTCTCTCTCTCTCTCTCTCTGTGTGTCTGTCTGTCTCTCTCTCTCTCTCTCTGTCTGTCTCTCTCTCTCT
>CAEGAD010002225.1:0-18513 GCA_903067055.1 Poeciliopsis paucimaculata | reverse complement strand
CATGGAGGCAGTTTCTCACTTGCTTCGCAAGTGAGAAACTGCTCTCCTTATGCATTGCTATGGGCAGGCCCCAATAACTGATGTTTTTAAATATAGACATAACACCAACAACATGCAGGGTTTGGATTTGTTGTTTTGCATAATTTTCTACAAATATCAACTTCCTATGGAAGACAATGCTTCCATCTTCTTTGTGCAAAGATGTTTGTTGGTTTTCATTATATTGTACAACCTTAGAATAGAAAAAATGGTGTCTCTTTAAAATTTACAATAAATTTATCACAAAAAAAAAAAAAGTTATTTTCAAAAAGTTATACCTCTGAATGGAGGTAAAAATGTCTCTGTAATTTTGGTTCTTTTTTTTAGTGCAAAATCGTTGTACACTTGAAATAAGACAAAGCTAAGTAACTATTCAGAAAAATATATGAGCTTGTTTTAAATCAATAATAAAAAATTATTAGTTCCACTAGCAGATTATTTAACTTATAACATGAAAAAAATATCACGAATGAAAAAAACTGCCAGTGGAACTAGTTTCTTTTTTTTTTTATAAATAAAAAATTATTGACTTTAAACAATCTCAAATCTTCCTGAATAGTTACTTGCAAGTTAGTTTTGTCTTAAATATCTGCACTAGAAACTAAACCAAAAATATCTGGTAAGATTTTGTGATTTTGCGGTGTAGGAGCTAGATGAACCTTTAAGGGTTTTGGGAACCCATCGTGTTTTTAAAGGAAAATAAAACCCCATTGATGATCCAGTATAATAAGCTCTAGATGTGGAGAAAAGGTTTTCAGTACAATTCTTGTCTACAATCAAACTATGTTTTCTTTTTCCAAAAATATTCCCTGAAATAATTTAGAACTTGCTGTGTGTTACTGGTTCTGAAAAAAACTTCCTAAATCTACATTTTGGTGCAGGAAGAATACAAAGCAAACGTAAGGGCAACATTTCCACAGCTCAACAAGTCTTTACTTTATTTCTCCTCCGAAAGCAGAGTTTCAATCTCCAGCTCTGGGATTTGTTAGGAACTTGATCAGGTTTATAAATAACAGAACCAGTAAATGATGAGATGCTGAAAACTTAAAACAAAGTTCCCAGATGTATAATTATGGTTAAGGGAAAGAAAACCAGATGTAATTATTTTAAACAAGCAGTTGTGCAACACGAGATCAGCATCATGTTTACACATGAAAATATCCCGACACAGATAAAAACAAAAGCATCTAGTTTGATGAAAAATAAGTTGATATAATCAGATTGTGAGAAACAAATTCAACATATAAAATACAAAAGCTTAAACTCAAAGGACTCTGCATATCTTAACACATTTATTCAGGATTAATGTGTTAATCCTGTACTTCATAGTATTTCCTGTTTGGTCCAAACAGGAAATACTATTCCTGAAAAGATTAGAAATTATCTTAATATCCTAAACACACACACACACACACACACACACACACACACTTGAAGCGTACCGGCAGCAGAGTACTGGGTTTTGTCACAGTGTTGACATTTCGCAGCAGGGCCCATTTTGCCTGATCTTTCTCATAAAGCTCCACATAATCCCGACGCTTGTACATCTTCACGTGCAAAACAATAATAATTTCCAGAATAAACTGTCTTCCCCTCCAGACAGAAGCTGAATTCACTCTGAATCTTCCTCACAACATCTAAAAAATGAAATTATTTGTGGTGCATCAGCTCATTATCACATGTTTACGCAATAAAAAATCCAAGCCGCACGTTAAAAACGATAAAGGCAATTTAAGTAACAAAACATTTTTAAAAATTGTTCCAGTAGGAGATATTTTAGAATATAAATAGGTCACAAAAATCTTTGGATCCTCTTGTTTCTTTTAGAAAGATTCTGGTTAAAGTACAAAAAAAGGTTTTAGAAGTTAAGTCTGTTTTAGTCCTGCTGCTCACATCCTTCCTCCTGTTCAACATACCAACTCTTTGCTGACCTCGCCTCCACACAGAGTCCCCTGTTGCCCATGGCAACAAGATGTCACTTCCTCCTCCGGTGTTTGATTACTCTGCAGCTGAATTCTCAAAAAACTGGACATCAACACCAATATTTAATGTTTTTATAACTTCGTCTTATCCTGGAGGAAGTAGCTTATATCCTAACAACAGGACGGATTTCAGCCTGAAACAGGTTGAAGTGATAAATTAAGATGTTTTTGATGTGAGCTGTGACTCTGGACAAGTGTGTTATTGTGTTGGGGTGCGGAGCTGGAGTATAAGTGTTAGAGTTTGTGTTGCATCCATGTCGCTTTAATTAAGTAAAAACTCTGTCTGGCAAACTGAGCTGCCTGAACATTACACCAGCATGCACCTGCTACACCATAATACATGCAAACACACACACACACACACACACACACACACACACACACACACGAGACAGAGTTAGCTCCTGGTAGCAAGGCTAATGGCAAACTATCAGAAGCCACACGTTAAATTATTCAACATTCAGGAGCTGTCAGGCATCTCTGAGAGCTGCTTTATATTTCTGTTTATGTCAGACTTTCTTTTATGATTCACATATTAAACAGCTCTGAATATTTATCATCACAACTGATACTTTGATACTTCTATCTTTATCTGAATGTAGGAATGGTTCAGGTGTCAACTGAAGGCTTTTAGACGTCTAACAGTTTTTAAACTGAATGACCAAAAAATAACCTACCTTTATTACATGAGCT
This sequence comes from Poeciliopsis paucimaculata, assembly GCA_903067055.1. NCBI lineage: Eukaryota > Metazoa > Chordata > Actinopteri > Cyprinodontiformes > Poeciliidae > Poeciliopsis > Poeciliopsis paucimaculata. The sequence continues at coordinate 15,799 of CAEGAD010002225.1, read as the reverse complement.
AATGTCATAAAAATAAGGCATTAGTTTGTTTTTAGACACCAACAATGAATTACAGATCTGGATCTTTTAAAGTAGCTAAATAGGCACCAATGTGGTGACCCTGCAGGAGCAAACATTAGTCTGAAATCCAGAGCTTAGGTTAAGAGACCCATGTGCTGTCATCATTTTAAAGCTAAAGCTAACATAAACAGATTCTTATAAACCATTAAAATTCATAAGAGAACAAACATGTCTGATAAATAAGACACAGTTTTCATTAGGGAATATTTATAAATGTTTCCCTGTAAAACAACAGACATCAAATAGTCAAAAAGTTATAATCATGATTTGCAAGAAGCAAATAAAAAATTGGCATTAAAAGCGTAAATATATGATGGGAAATCTGTTATATTTTCTGACAAAATAAAGTCAGATATGTGTGACTAAAAGTCACAGAGGTCCTCTCATATTGAGGTAGTAAAATTAGGAAATCTAATTTCTGACTTTGTAATGTTCAGGGCTATCAATTTTAATACTGTAAATTTATAATTTAAATCATCAAAAATTCGAAAGCATCCATCACAGATTATGCAAGTTTTTTTCCTTGTAAACATCTAAAATTGTTCTCAAAATTTCTGTTTCTTTGGCATAAAGACAAAACTTTGACGGGGTAGATTTATAACAACTGCTACAGCAACCTCTAGTGGACAAGAGGCTGAATTGCAGCTCTGCATATTGAACACACAAAAAAAACACCTATAAAAACACACCAAACAAATTCTAAATATTTTGTTACATTTTCAAACACTTTAGGCTTAAAATAAATACATTAAGTAATTTTTCTAAATTTTAGATAGGTGCACCCCACACGCAAATTAGCATTACCAGAGGCCTGAACATGGCCAAACAGCTAACTTGCTAAAGTTAGCAACATTTAATGACCTTTCAGTTAATCTACGCCTTACAAATAAACTAATTAAAACGCAAAGCCACATATTAAACTAACAACTTGAAAGATATTTAAGCTTAACTAATGGGCGCGTGGAAGAAAAAACGAGGAACCAACGGTCCGTGAACGTCATGACTTTGGCAGCAAACGAAGCTTCAATTTACTTTTCAGTTGTTACCTTTTGTAAACTCAACGACAGATTGTAAAAGGAAAAAGGAAACGTCGCGTATTAAATAAAGGTAAACTCACTAAAGTGTCATTTTCTCCTCAAGCGGTCCGGCTCTTGGGATCGTTGCCGAGTCGACGACCAGCAAAGCTACCTTTTATCACGCGCATGCGCAAACGTTGTGACGTTACAGAAGTTCATCGAGCTTTTAACTGAATATAAAATATAAATACATAAAAACATTAAAATATAAGTAAAGCATTTTGAATGACTTATTTGTTGTTTTGTCTGTAAAAATATATTTTATGGTGTTTTAAATGCAAAGTAAAAAAAACCCAATTAGCCTAATTTAGCTTCAACAGTGCAACAAAGGTCCACATAAAATAGGTTTTCTTTTTTGTTGTTGAAAACAATGTAAATGTGGTACTTTTTTTTTTTTTTTTTTAAAGATATGATTATAAACTATCTGGACGATGTAAACATGAAGAAAGATTAAAACTTCCAGTCTCCAAACACATTATTTCTTTCCCTCCTAAAAACGGAAGTAGGTTGACAACCATGGTAATTTTCAGTTTCTCATATTCGCTCACACTGAAAAGACATTAGCCTGCTCTTATGGTAATTTTCATCTCAGTAGGAATACAGCCACTGTTTTATCAACTTAATCTTCAATTCTGTCACCCTGAAGTGATGCAGATGAGGGAATAAACCTTATTTGCATTTAGATGGATCACATAAAACCAAAGTTCACAGGCTGAGATATGGTGACAAGATAACTGCTTTGATTATTCTCCCGAAATGAACTCAGCAATGAAAACACAGACAGGGAGGCTTTTGTTTCTGCTTCAGTGAATAAGCAATAATAATGTGTTTTATTTTTACCTCAAGAGGGAACAGAGCAGCTTGTCATACTGTTGGCTTTTAGCCATCTTTTTGAGAACAATCTCTACCTTTTGAGAGATAAATGGTATAATATGTTCACCAGTTCACCTTCCTAATCCCTCTTCCAATTGTTCTTCTTGATGCAAACTTTTACAGGATTTTGCAAGTTAACATGTCTAAATTCGATAATATCATTATATTTAAAAGTACACAGAGGAGTCATATTGTAAGTTAACACCTGTAATTTTAGCGAAGTGTCAAATGCCTAAAGAAAGTGTTGTGTAGTTCAGCAGCAAATCTGTAAAGCCTCAAGGAAGACACTTTATGCAGGCTAGTCTGCCCTCTGGTGGTAATTATCTAACAAAAAAAATACTTGTGTTATTCAAGTAAAATAAATTTTAAAAGCACAAGTATACATTAAAATGTAAATATTGGATATCTTTATTGTCCTAAATGCTATTATATTCTTTTATCTTATGCATTCATGCCTGTCCTTTCAGAAAAATAAACACACTTCCATTTTGTTTATCCCAAATAAATATTTTCCTTTTTTGCCAAGAGCAATGAATTTATATAAGACTGTATTCTATTGATTGTATTAAGAGCTGTATTTTCTTTATTTAGAAAGCTCTCAATAAGGTAAGACCAGCTGTTATTAATGGTGTATTTAATAACAATTTTAATAATTTTAATAAGTATTTAATAATAATTTAATAACAATTAATACTGATTCTTGAGTAGTCTGATGGCTATCCAAATAGAAAATACAATAAAAAGCAGTCATTGCAGTATTATGTGTTTTCCAGCCAGTTTTATAGCATAATCAAGTAGCTCTGTTAACTGCAGTTTTAAAAAATTCAATACATTTTGAATATGACTTATAAGAAATTTTACTTTGCAATTTAACACCTTGAAATTGGGTCAATGTCTCTTTAACATGGCTCCTATATATAAATCCTTTAATGGTGTTTTTTTAATCTGAAAAGTAACTCCTATGATGAGTTCAGCAGTAGCACAGTTCCACCAGATGGTTGCTAATTGCTGCTGGCTAGTCTGAAGGAGTTGAATGGAGGACGAGCTGCGTCTTGAAGGTGGGGCTAGGTCCACTGAGGCGTTTTGTCCAGCTGAATGGTTGCCATGGAGACTAAAGGATTTCTCAAACAAGCATGAAAGAATTAAAGCAACACTCCAGGTGTGTTTTTGATGAGGGAAAAACTTAATAACATGATGTAACGCTAGAAAAGACAACAATGTCGTTCATTATGATAGCGACCGCATCTTACTTAGTAGCTAACCGTAAAGGTATTTGCAAGTGGAGCCTGATTTTTACAGATCCCAAATCAAGACTGGACTTTACCTGGATAAGCGTGTTGTATCTGTAGCTGAGGCGGCGTAGGTTTGGATCCCAGCCCTCCAGAGGCCAGTCAGATCCAATCTGATTCATTCTCACAGCCATCCTTACCTCACTGCTTCCACCATCAGAAGTGGAAAGTAAAGATGATTAGTTTTCACTTAACAGCTGGTCCCAAGTTTAAATATCCAAGTTTTTCAGGAGAAGTTTTCAGCTTCCAAAACCTTCAGCACCATTAGAGTCATAAAAATAAAGCTTTATAAAACACACATTTCCTCCTACAGTTGCACTGCAGCTGTTCAGTTTGGATCAATTTGCGTGTAAAGAAACAAACTGAGCAAACTGTGTCAGTTTGTTTGTTTTATTAGGCCGCCCCCTCGGCTCCCCCGCTGCAGGGGGAAATGCTGTCAGCGCTCATTAGTGGATCAGAAAAGTGGACAAGTTCAACAAGGCAGCACAGAGAGGCCGACAGCACAGGACTTTACACACACACAAGCAAGCATTCAGCATTCATCCACCTCAAAAGAAGCATGATTTATGGATTTCCACAAAAGTTACATGATGAAAAGTCCATTTAAATTCAACCCACTTCACTCTGCTATCGCTAAAGAAAATCTAGAGCAACCAACTGCTTATGTTCATATGAAACTCATCTTGATAAAATGAGAAACTTTCTTGTTTTAACAAGGTATGTAATCCATCTTGTTATAACAAAAAGTGTCTTATTCTAACAAATTTTGGACCTCATAATGTAAAGGTTTGTCACAGCAAGATATAAAACTTGTCTCACTGAAATGAGAAAATAATGAGGAACTTGGAAATCTATAATGCTATAAAACTTGTCTGTTATAACAAGAAAGATTCTCGTTTAAACAGCTGTTATACTTTGCTGTAACATGAACATTTCTCATAATCAGATATAAAACCTGAGTTGGTAAAATGACACGCTAATGAGAAACTTTCTTGTTTTGACAAGATATAAAACTCTTTGTTATGACAAAAATTCTCACAAGAATTCTGAATTCACTTCCTATTTCTGGCAGTTAAATGCTTTCAAACAAAGGAGCTAAAAATAAAAGCAAGCCACACTTTACAGATTTTTAATTATTAAAATTTTTTTAAATGTATCATTATATTTTTCTATCACACAAGATTCCTATAAAATGCAATATAAATATTCATTATAATGTGACGACAAGGATACTTCCTCCTCTCACAATATAAATCAAATAAAATTTTCAAATCAAATCAAATTTTATTTGTATAGCACATTTCAGCAGCAAGGCATTTCAAAGTGCTTTACATAATAACAAAGAAAAAAACACAAAGTCATGTAACAGAATAAACAATCAAAACATTAATTTAGACGGCCGTCAAATTTATAACTTGTTATCCATTTATCTAAATGTTTTACTTTTTGTTTTATAATAGATTTGATGTAAACGTTTATGGATTAATGTTTTAAGTTCCTGCAAGTTTATTCAGGTGTTGTCGGGGTGTGTTTACCTGCTGTAAAATAACCATGGTTCTGGTTTCTGTCCTTTGGACTTGACATCAGACGACCCTTAACAGGAGAATGACAGAAAAAAATATATATATATATATGTATATTTACTGTTTTCCACTGCACACACATGTTGATTTTAAAAATAATAAAGCCTGGACTGATTTTTTCACATCATGCATGTGTTTGTGTACAGGGATTAGCCATAGCTGGCATAAATTATTCATCCTCTGTTCATGATCCATGAGGTTTGAACGTTTGACTTTGACGCGTGGCAACCGTGACGTCTCAGCCTCGTCAGCCTTTGTGTTTTAGCTGCTGTTTTTGAAGACAAAGCAGCTTCAGTTGCAGCTGTCATACGAACAGCTGACAAAACTTAAATCCATCCCGCCGCATCACATTTCAGCCCTGATGCTCCAAAGAGCGTTGGTGCTTTTCACAACAAACTACGGGAGGAAAATTATGTGCAGAGAGCTTCATAAACATTCAAATGACACAGCAATGATCCATAAACGACAATAAAACTCTCAGAAATAACTATGACTACATTTAAAAACAAAGTTAAAGAAACTTTTTTTTGTTTGTTTGTTTTTGTCGCAATACCAGAAATGACAAAAGTCGCCAAAGAAGAAGAGTTTGTAATCATGGGTGCCTTAAAGCCCAAACATTTTCAAGAATATTAGCAATTTTGTTCACAATAAGATCACTAAGACAAGCATTCAAGATGCGGATGGTTTTAAAAGCTACAAGCTAAATGAAAACAAAATGCGCCAGAAGTGTAGGTCACCACTTCCAGTACCTCCGGAAGGTCCCAAATGGTCTCCAACAAAATATAAAGCTTCTATTAACCACTAAAATAAGTAATAAAAGGTATACTTTTCTTATTTTAGTGATTATGATTTCCCTAATTTAGTTTTAAACAAAAGAAATGTCAGATTATTCATTTCTTTGTTTCATGATTCCTTTCAGAATGAATCATGAAAGGATTTGGATCATTCTGCCTTTGGTACGACCCAGTTTCAGACTGATTCTGCTCCAGGTTATGGACTTTATGATAATGACCACCAGCCCAAGTCTGGTAGCTGCAAAACAAGCCCTGATCACCACTCCTCCTCCACCATGCGTGGTGATTCAGAAATGAATCCTTTATCCATATTTTAAGTTATTTTATTTAATATATGTCAATTTAACAAATCTTACATTTGACTTTTCATTGCATAATTTGCATGTTCAATTTGTTTTAAGTACCATTAATAACATTTCAGCAATTATTTAGATTTTATTGTAAATTAAATGTAACAGAGTTCTATCTTTACACACATGTAGTATTTCACCTGAACATTTTATATCACTTTATTACTCAAATGGACATTTTATATAATTTTGTTATATCTAACAATAATAATCATTTTATTTTCCTATAGTTTAATATTTTAACCCTTGCAAAACATTTAGTATCACATTTAACTGAATGTAAAGAGTTTTAATTGTTGAGTTTATTAACGTTGTAATATTTTCTGGTCAAAATTACTCTTCCAAAGCTTTGCAATTGAAACTGTGTTGTAAAGTTGAACAAACTAATTGTTTCATATGTTGTAATTTGTCTTTTTTTTTTTCAGCCATTTGCACTAATGGTTGTTTTCATGCAAAATTGTTACAATTAAAAGTGTTGTGACAAACAGAACATTACCCAATAGCAAACATCCGACAGTGTTTAACTCTTGAGCGTTTTTTTTTATTATTATAAAGTTAAACATTGTAAAATCTCATTCTTAGAAACACATGCCCAGCACACACATATCTAAACAAAATGCCCCTTTGTGTTCCACTTACACCCTCCCATCAATATTTCAGAGGCTAATTACCCCTGCAGAGGTCTGGGACAAAGGTTGGGCGCAGTCATGCCCTGTTTGTCAACACATATCAGATGTCAGACCCTAAACTTAAAACACAGCAGCAGAAAGAGATGGGAAGATTATAAAATGTTACTAGAAAAGTTAAAATGCAAACCAATAAATATAAAAAAGTTTTTAAATTTTCATGTCTTGTCTCAGTTTATGCATTAACCGCCGGTTGCAAAACATTTACATAAAAGCAACTTAATAGCTTCAAATTCAGTTCTTACACTGATTTATTTTGGCTAGCTTTTTGAACTCTTCCTCCAAAACACAAACTAATTATTTAATATTATTTAACATTTAATATGAATCTACCAAAACCTCCAAAAAAATAATTTAGAATAAAGTATTAAGACTCAGGTGAACTGAGTCAAACTTTGGTTCAGCTGCAAATTTGGGTGATGTGTGCTTGAATTTCCTGCACTGGTTGCTTCACTTTTTGCTAAAGTTATTCTCAAATTGTTCTTGGTTGTGTCACAGAGGCCAAAACTGTCAGAAACTTTAAGTCATTACACTGAAATGTTATCATAGTTCCAAATTACATTAACGTGACTGATTATTCTGGCCGTTTGTCATGGAAAATTGTAAAAAAACTGGATTAAAAAGCTAGTTAATATATACACTATATACATTTTAGGCACACCACAAAGTATGTTTTTATTTATTCAGTAGCCACCCTTTTTTACTTTTATTTTAATTTATCACACACTTAAAAATGATGGGTTATTTGACCAAATACAACTCAGACATATCTGGACTATAACAAATAAACCATGGAAAGTCCAAAGTCCGTTTAAGAACTGTTTAATTTTGATAATTCCATAATATTGGGTTACTCTATTGTTTGACAGATAAGACCAGCTACTCCTATAATGAATAAAGCTATGCTTGTTTCTATTTATAAGGATTATTAATAATATGTTTTTGGGCTACAAATAAACTCAATTTTTGGATGGTTCTCCCAACCCAGCATGATGTGGTCCAAACCATTAACCCATTAACAACGTGACCCACATCCAGTAGAAAACGATCAACCTAAAAAATTACAGAAACTGTCCGCCTTTCTTTTAATAAAGCATTTCTACGGTGGCCCAGAAGGGTCTCAATCCTCCTATACAATATTTTTGTTTTGTTTTTATTTAATTTCTAAAAAATGTTTTAGTGATTTAATGAAGCGATGTATGGATCCAGACTAGACTAAGCTACGCTAAGCTAAGCTACACTATGCTAGGTTGAACTTGTTCATTTCATTAAAATACAAATTCAAAAATACTTTATTGATCCCAATTGGAAGTTAAACGTGGTTGTAGCTTTCTCTCTTACTGAAGTTACTGTAGATAGTGATCTCTTCCCAAGACAGAATCTCAACTATTCTATTATTATTCAGTACAACGATAGAATATTATTTTTAGTTTACTGTAGATGAAACATAAAAATGTCACAATAAATGTACCTTTTCATTCTTAGTTAAAAAATTTTTTTTAAAAACTCAGATTTTTGTGTCCCTCAAACTTTCCAAACATTTGGACGCCTCTGTCATAAACCCTTAAAACTAAGCTTGATAAAAAGCCTTTTATTGGGCGTTTTGACCCCATCTGGTGCCTGGTTTCCTATTTGCTATTAATCCAGAGGAAAACATCACCAGCCTCCTGCTAAGCGAAGCAAACTAACTGAGTAAAACCTATAATGGGGCCTTGAAACATTGATCCAAATACTGTCAGTTGTCAGGACTTCAGGGCATCCCTATGGAAAGGATTGGCAAAAAGCCATATTGGGGAAAAAGGGAAACAAATACATTCAGAAGATCCTCCATTATCATTGCTGCCCTGGGAATGTGTGAAAAAAATTTAAACTAAAGAAATAAATTACTATCTTACATCAACATTAAGCTAAGTAATCAAAAATGATTAATTTAACATTTATTAAAGCCAGTTTTTAAAGGAGTTGCTTTTGGTAATCTGCTCTCTAGCATGTTAACCAAGTTGGTAGCAAATATGGCCAGATTTCTCAATATTGCACCTAAAAAAAAAACTATTGAAGTCAGGCCTGCAGACTCAGATATTTGAGGAAAAAAAGACAAAAACTAATGTCTGAACCATCTGAAAATCCTTCCAAGTACTCTGACACGGAGCCAACAATCTCTGTGCACAATGAGGCTGATGTTAGCCTCGTACTAAAACCAGACATTTACACACAACGAGTAAAAGAGGCACACTTTTTTTTCTCAATGTCTGAAGATAAATCCGTACAAGCTTTTCTTGTTTTAGGTTGGAATTGCGCACATTATTTATATTTCCTAAATGTAAAAACTTAGTTTTAACTTTTTTTTTAGAGACTGTTTTTGTAACTTTCCTTGAACTCAAAAGTTTACATACATTTGGTATGTAAACTTTTAGAGACAAGTGTCTTAAAAAGCATGATTTGGTATGACTTGGGTGTCTATACCCAAGTCATACCAAATAAACTCTTGACTTCAAGGAAAGGTACAAAATAATAATCTCTAAAACATGTGCTACAGATTTCTACATGTTGTTCCCAAAAAGATGTGTTGAAACTTCATAATCTTCAATTTTTTTGTTTTAAGTACTTTTATTGTTCATATGAGCAATTATATGATGTTAATGTTACAAATCTAACATTATTAAAACAGTTGACTTGATCTGGGTCAATAAGTTTTATGTAAAGTATAGGGCTGCAAAACAATTATTTTAGGAATCAATTGTTCAATTAATTACCCCTACTATTAATTGACTTACTGGATTATTAAAAGAAATATTTTCATTTAAACACTTAATTTTTGATTTACCGACTTATGCCTTCTTCAGCAATGTTAAAAATACATTAAAAATGAATAAAAACAAATAATTTAATTCCTTAGAAAATAAATATTTTATTGTCTAAAAGGTGAAGCTAAGAATATGCCACTTAAGTTTAAACTAAAACATATTTACAGACAAAAGCGTTTTCATCTTAAATGCAAAATATATATATTTGGTACAATTTTGGCTTAACCACTACTGTAAATGTTTTATTTTATTTTTAGCAAATTACATTTTTTCAGGCTATAAACTAAAGTTAACAATTCATTGATTACTAAATTAGTTGACAATTATTTAAATCGTCAATTAATAACAATTAATTATTTAGTAGTAGCTAGAGAGTGTTGCATAAACACACACAAAGTTAAATAACATTTTTTATTCTCACCGTTTTTGATTTGATTTCTGTTACATTCACTTTTCTTCCAGTGTTGGTCCGGCTTCAGACGCACATTTTGATGCAGGGAATCAATCTTGTGGTAAATCCTTTCCAGATGTGTTCCTCAGATATAACTTCCTGGTTTTGTTCATGCAAAACCTCAGATGCATCCGGGATAAACGACTCCGTCCTTCTGCCCTGCTCATGTTATCAGCTACACAGCGAGCTGCTCATTCACTGCCACTGATCCCTGCTGCAGAAAGAGAGAGAGTCAGTGGGGGGTGAAGTCCCCAATAGAGGTTAGCTTGTAATTAGACACGCACAGTCACACACTGATAACATGGCATAACGAAAGAATGACCTGCGTTTCCAATACAGGTGTGCGAAAAGCTTTGTATTCTGCTAATGTAGAAAAAACACAAGTTCGCAACGGATGTAAGCAGTTATATTAGGTATTTAAATAATCCAGTCGCGGCGCTGCTAGCATAGATCGTATGCTAGCTATCAGAGGAAACGCATGCGGCGTTTTGTAGAAATTGTAGTCGGACATTTTACATAATTCGTGATGGATTCACTAATTATGTAATATTAGTGCTTTAGAATGGCACACAACTTTTAGTTAACAGTGCGGTGCTGTGAGCTGCACACTGTCCGAAAAAATAACAAAACAAACCGCTGTCCTCTTACCACTTCCTGTCTTCTTCTTCTTCTTCTTCTTCGGCGTTTTCGCCCGCCAGTGACTTCCGGCTGTTGATCACGACTCGATATGGGAATAGGGGAGTGTTGCTGTCGATACTCCTGGAAGAACTGAGATCATCCCCAGTTTTTTTAACATTTTCTCGTCTGAATTCCAGTTATATTTGAAATCTCTGAAATATATTGAATTATATGAATACCTAACTGAAATATTAATTGAATTACCCACTGATGTATATCAATCCTAACATATGAATCCCCATGTTGCTATTTTAGTTATTGTTTCATTATTATTAATTAATTAATTACATTTTTTCTAATCAACATTACTTTGTTTTTTCATTTTGAAATCTGTCTCTACTATGCCTTGTACAGAGATGCTGTAATTGCCTTACTTGTTTGTACTTGTTTGTGATTACTTTGTTTAAATAAAGTTAAACAACAACAACAACAAAAAAGATACTGCTGGGGAAAAAAACTCATAGTAGCAATAAAACCTTTTCAAAAAGCAAATGCTATTCCGAAATTGGCATCTTTAGATTAAGTGAAATTATTTTCATACTTTCAATTTGCTAAATTTTGTTACTGATGGAAACGCAGCTACTGACAGCGAAGAGTTTATGGTTTATGGATGAGGGTGCAACAAAACAAATCATACACGTTTATTCCATCAGGATGAAGTAAAACGTTTTACATTGAGAGGATGTTGCTACCTCAGCTCAGTCGGTTCTGATGAAACCTGGAGATGAAAGAGACGCGAATCTTAAATTAATTTGCAAGTGCACTGCAAAAACATAAAACCTTACCAAGTATTTTTGGTCTAATTCCTAAACAGTTGAAATGAGACCAAAACAACTCATAAGTAACTTATCAGCAAGATATAGGAGCTTGTCAATAATTCCTCAATAATGATGATAAAGTATCAGTTCCACTGGCAGATTATTTATTGTTTATTATTATTTATTATTACGGAGACATTTTTCCTTAAGTTACGTTTTGTGTTTTCTGCCCTCTGGCGGCGACAGAGAGAAACTGCAGCACAGGAATAATACATTAAGCTCAACACACAAATGATGTTCTTTAAAAAATACATAAATTTAATATTTAAATAATTTAATTTTAACAAATTAAATATTGTGAGACCTCTCTGTTTATAACTCATATTGTCTTTTGTTGTCATTCACTCAAACGTTCACTAGATGTCGCCAACTCTCTTCATCTGCAGATATGTTGTTTTTATTGAACACCAGTATTGTAAAAGAAAGTTTATTTTGTAATTTTTTTAATGACACACATTTAATTATGTTCTCTATGATGCCTACTGGATATTATGATGTTAATGTCAACAAACTAAAATTAAAGGAAATTAAAATGATCCCCCTAGAAAAGCTAAAACAAAAAAAACCCTCATATAGGAACAATTTGGTTTTTATACAGATTATAAGATAACATAACACTATTGCTTGTAATTTGATTATTTAGTTATTTAATTTCACTTTAGGATCAATAAATTATCTTTGAATTTCTAGCTGCAGCTGGGCATCCATATAAATTTTAAATTACATCATCTGAAATAAAACCTGCATACATTTGTATCTAAATAGAAGGTAATGTTTTTAGGGCTTTTCAGATGTAAAACTTGCCTCTTCAGGGGCTTAAATGCAACTGCACAATTTACCTAAAGGCTATTTCATGCGCAGATTGGGCTTATTCCTTTGTTATTCCATCACCTGTTGAGCACATAACAGCTCTGTAGTTGACTCTGATAGTTTTGTTTGCATTTATAAGTTGCTGAAAAGCAACAGCATCCTGTCCAAAGAGTTCACAACACAAGAGAAAAGCCAAAACCTGGAGGAGGATTAGAGGAGGAAGCCAAACTCACCAATCACCATGGAGACGGTTGTCAAGGTAACATGTAGGGTTAGTTTTCCAGCAATTATATTCAATGTATAAAATAAATCATTTTGAATAATTTTGGATTGGACAGTTATGTTGTCTGCTTGCAAGTCAAGTTTTCTGCATCCCTGCTGCTTGTCTCCAAGCAGCAGGGATGTTCAAAGTATGGCCCGGGGGCCATGTGCGGCCCTCTGGGTGATTTTCTTTGGCCCACAATCCAACAATAGAGCGAATCTTTGATTAATTCAAGATTTTCACAAGCAAATAAAATCTTCTTGAGCATACAATAAAGATATTTTGTATTGTTTCTGTTTTAATTTTTTGTATTTTGATAAAACTAGCAAGCACTGTCATTTAATATACCAAATCTGCAAGACTCTGTCTATATTTTGCATCAACAGTAATTTACTGATTCATTTTCTACACTAATTAAACTACTTTGCTTTATTAAAATATTGTTTATGTGCTATATTATTGAAGAGATAAAAAAAAAATAATTCAATCAAGTTTGTTTGTGTAGCACAGCAACATGGCAATTCACGGTGCTTTACAGCGTGAAAAATACTGAAACAGTTGGGAAAACCGGTAACAGTTATTATACTTTAAGTGCCATTGTTAGTTACCATCAAATATGTTGGTTAATATTCAATTTGTTATGGTGAAAAACCAACTCTAAGTCTTAAGAAATAAATCTTTTCAATTTTAATTTGAAAACAATGTGGCCTTTGAGTTCTCTCTTGACAATTTTGGCCCCAGTGGATAAATTTGGACTCCACTGGGCTAAACGATATGTTCCTTTGGTTCGGTTGATAGTGTGTGTAGATATTTGCAATCAAGTTAGATTTACACCATTTATTCACCCAGAACTCTAAAATTTCAGCCCAAACTTTCTCGAAACTGAAGGTTTCCCTCTTTTTGGAACTCGGGAAACATTTTTCCCGCTGCTCAATTCTTCCAAATCACTTTATCCTCACACTCAACACACACACACACGCACACACACACACACGCACACGCCCACACACACACACACACACACCCACACACACTCACACACACACACAGGGAGGCCACCCCTCACCCGCGCTCCCAGGCTGAATCCGGCCCATTTCCATTGGACTGCATTAGCATACAGATGTTAGACTGAAAAGGGAAAGCAAAGGGGGGAGACCCACCAGGAGGAGGGGGAGGGTTCAGGGATGGCCCTTGGCCTTTTAAAGGTCTTACACACACACACACACACACACACACGCATACACATACTAAATGGTGAGCAGCCTTGGGGGTTGTGAGAGCCAACTCCTGCTTCTTCACTCTGTGGTCAATCTTTGACTTGACCACAGCTGAATGCCAACACACACTTATTTCTCTCTCACACACACACAGGGTCCTATCTATCTCTTCTTACTCTGAAGGATGTAAAAAAATTTATATTCTCCCACATTTTGAGGAAGCTATCAGGTCAATGTTCTTTGAGGTTTTTGACAGATCTCGTCTTATTTCAATTGTTTTTTCCAGTAGACTCAGTGTGAGTCAGGACTAAAATTGCTTCATTTGTTACATTTTCAGCTGCTGCGGTTCTCTTTTTCACTGCATTGTGTTGAACAAAATAAACCCTCTGAATAACCTGTTCCCCTCTTCGCCTGTAGGGGCGCTGTACCAAGAACCATTGAAAAAAATGACAGGAACGCCTCAGAAGAAGACACTGAGCGCAACTTCCTTCTTCGCAAAATGCAAACAAAAATGGAGGCAAAACAGGTTTGGTGTGAATGTACCGTGTTTCCATTCCTGACAGTCTTGTAGACTCAGTTTGATTGGTGACCTAAGTTGCAACAAACACGACCTCTTAGTCCGCTTCAGTCGAAAGGTCGCCTAGAAAGTTTGGTTCGTTTGGAGAGATGTGAACACGTAATCGAATTCTGATTCAGACCAAAAAACCAAACTCTAACCTACAAACCTCGCTTTAAGTTCAGTTGAAGTGAACTCTGGTGTGGTTTGAATTCACCACCGCTCCAAAAGCAGAAAGTGGGCTACAGAGCAGGGCATTGTGGGTAAGTACAACAGAAACAAACGTAATTGTCAAATGACAAAAGAGAAAGCGTTTAAAATATGACACTACTCCTTTTTTGTTTACGTTTAAGTGTCTTCTTCTGAGGTTTTCTTGTTGTTTCCTTCATTGGTTCTTGGTGCAGCGCCCTCACAGGTGAGGAGGGGAACAGGTTTTTCAAGTCGACTGATTCGTTTAACGGGACCAGCTGAAAATGTAACAAACGTAGCAACTTTGGTCGCTAACCGAACCAAGTCTACCAGATTATCAGGTGTGAAAACACGGTAAGAGTATTTTCAACTTCCAAAGGAGTCAGTGTCAGCAGGAAATTTTCAGGTTTCAAGTGTCAGGTTTTCAAAGCGACACAAACAAAACAAACAGCGAGAGACGGAGGGGAGGATCTCAACTTCTGCTCCACTTTGTGTGAATAGATGGAAATCAGTCACAAGTATCTCAGTGTCCCATTGTGTGGAGGAAAGTCTTTGTTCGGGCATCTGTTGCCCAAACATTCTCCCCCGTGTCACTCACACCAAATTGGTCTGTCCGGACGAGTCCCAACAAATCTCACTCTCCTTCCCACACCATGCGGCCCAACTGGGGCGGGGGGCGGGAGAATCCCACCAGAACCCATGGAGGGGAAATAGTTAATCTTTGTTTCTTTTGTGTGTCTGAATCCCTGATGATGACCATAAAAGGTCCCCATAAACACAAGCAGCGTTTTTGCTTTTGTTTGTTTCTTGTTACTGAAATACTTGTGGGGACATTTTGGAGAAACTTTTCCACCAAGAGTTTCATTATGGAAGTAAATATGTGCCACCCGGATTTGAATAAAAAATGCCTCTGAAATTTGAATGTTGTAGGTTAGTGCTTACTTTTTCAGTGTTAAAATAAATTCAAAATGTATTTGTAACCTAAAAAAAAAAGTTCAGTGTCATTATTTGTACATGGTTGCTCCTCCTCCTCTTTTTTTGGAAAATATTTCTAACAAAAGGAACCAGAACCGATGAGCTTCCCAGAACTGAAGTGGAGTCAAAGGTTACAAGTTTCCCAAAAAATAAATACACAAGTAAAGATAAAGAGTATCAAAGATACTCAAGTAAATGTGCTGTGTTTCTGTCTACTAGTCACTTTGTCCAGTTAAAATGCATTTTTCTCGGTTTTCTCTCTTTTCTTAGGTCCAGTACCTTCCTCAGTTACCTCACAGTAACGTCTCACCGGCCCCAGATGTCAAAA